>JACOMQ010008847.1:0-12585 GCA_014843705.1 Euphrasia arctica
TGAAGATACAATAATATACTACCTAAAATAAGAAGATATGCAAACTAATTTACGACCTAGATTATACTATAATTAAGGTAGGGAATCACTACTGTATTTAGAGGATATACTATACATTTATTACTCCACAATGTTGGACTTGACTCTCAACACCTCTATGCCACATACACAACCTCAAATGTTAAGTTAGTCTAAAACACATAAGTAGTGATAGTATGTTAAGTTCGTCAATGAGTTAGCACTCTACATCGAACACCAACAAACTATACACTAATATTATTAAAATAAAAATTTGTAAAAATCTTTTATAATTATATAAAAATTTGTGGAGTGCAATTCTTTTATACTTTGTAAAAAAATCTTTAAAAATTAATTGACTTTGAAAATAAATTAAAATTCATTACTGCTTAATACTTTTATATTTTAAAAAAAAATTTAAAATCAATTTTTAATAACTTAATGATTTTAATGGATTTTTTCAAATCCAAATTTATCTTAAATTTTATTTTATTTTATTTTAAGAAATTTCAAAACAATATATCCTCCTAAAATTATAAATTTCATTGTTGGTAGATGTAAATATAAATTAATAGGTAATTTAGTTTTGATGTACAAGCATGTAATTTGTCACAAATTTGTAACCAATAATAGATTAGGACATGTTCTTTTGAACTTAATTTCATAACATTTCAGTTCATTTCGCTTTAGTTCATTTTAGTTTAGATCGTTTCCGTTCAGCTTGAATTAAGTTTGTTTTAAAATAAATTAAAATAAATAAAAAATATGTCGAATCAATAATTTTAAGTTTACAATCTAGTTTAAGTTTGTTTTAAAATAAATTAAAATAAATAAAAAATAATTTCAATATAGTTAATGTCACTATTAATATTTTTTTAAAAACATTTAATAATTTTTAATAATTATTATTATTTTTATAAAAAAAAATTAATTTAGTCTCGTTTAAATCATTTTAGTTTAGTTTAGTTCAGTTCAGAGTTCTGTTGAGTTCACCAAGTTTCGGTCCAAAAAACAGGTGCTTAATTTCTACTTCATCATCTCTCCTTCTTCGAAAAGTTTGAATAGAAAATTAGCATAATAATTAAGAGGCTTGGCCCGCTCGTCTTATCTTCATTTATTTTGTCCATCAATTAGCTCGTTTTTGCTCAAACATACAAATGTACAATTGCCCCGACTGAAAAGTCACACAACACAAAAACAAATAAAAAGCACATGAATACATTATACATGTGAAAACCTAACTCGCACGATACCAAAATAGTACCAAGTTAAACAACCAAACAACGCAAAAAAAAAAAAAAATGAATTTTTAAGTTTTATTTCAGATAATTTTAAAAAATATGTGAAAAAAATAAAAATAAAATTTTATTTTAATGTAAAAATGTAAATTACAGATTAATATTTACTAGGTAGAAATTTTTGAAGTATAAAAATAATTATTACGTAGAAAATTTAAAATGAAATATAAATAGGAATGAAATATATAATGAATTATAGTAATGTTATGTACATTTAAATTTAGTTTCAAGTCGATTCAATGTATTTCATTTTTATTCAATTTAATTCAAAATATGATGGATCGATTTCATGTAAATAATTTTTTTTTTAAATATGTAATCATATATCAAAACTTGAGTAATATTATTATAAAAAATTTAAGTTCAATTTTATTTAATTAATTTCAAATCAATTCAATTTAATTACAGAAATTAGTTTATTTTTTGTTTGTGACGGAGAAACCCGCAATCGCTACTTGACGAGTGTGTTGGTATAACTTCGGGCTAACTACGCTAACTAGGTCAACCACATTAAGCAACCCATGTGTGAATTGTGATTGGTTTAATCGAGAAAGTGTTGGCACAAGTTCAAACTCGTGACATCTTAGTATTATCCGGTTCCACCAACATGCGCTCGTGAACCACAATACCTTTATCAATTGGTTGAATCTTATTGTACTAATTCTAAAAATAATTAAGTTGATCAATTTCATTAGATTTATTCGATAAGTTGTATTTTGTTGTCATATCAATGCAACATGTACAAAATCACACAACACACAGATCGATCCAATTGACAAATGAAATTACCAAAATGTAAATCAATCAAAGCACAATAAATAAACATTAGTAAGTCTCAATATTTTTTTAGTGTCACATTATTTATGGACGATCTAATGTAATGAAGCTGAATTTATTGATTTAATCAGTAATATTTTTTCATTAATATCAAATGCTATGTGAGCATGAGACGAACGTAGTAAATAAATTCAACCACGACGAGTTACGGCCTGGATAAATTTCTCGAGCGCTACAAGCGACGACCCCTTCTTCTCAACCGCCGACCTCGCGGCTTCCTTCATCTCCTCGACCTTTTCCTTCAGCGCCCGCCCCTTCTCCGACTCCATCAGCTCCCTCACCATCTTCTCCACCTCCGCAGCAGTCACGAACCCGTCCGCCGCCTCCTCCAGCGGCAGCGCAACTCCCATTTCCTCCACCATGAAACATCTGTTCATCCTCTGCTCCGCGTAAATCGGCCACCCGATCATCGGCACCCCAAACGACACCGCTTCCAGAATCGAGCTACGGCCGCAGTGAGTCACGAAACCCCCAACCGAGGCGTGACTCAGCACCTCCCTCTGCGGGGCCCACGACTTCACCACGAATCCCCTGTCTTTAGTCCTCTCCAAAAACCCTTCCGGAAGCAGGGCATCCAAGTCCGGATCCTCCTTCTCCGCCAACGCCATCGCCGGCGGGTTTCGCACCGACCAGAGAAACCGGTGCCCGCTGTTTTCCAGACCCACAGCCATTTCCTTCAGCTGCTCTGCAGAGAACAAACCCCTTCTGCCAAAACAGAGGAATACCACACTCCCGCTCGGCTGCGAGTCGAGCCATTTCAGGCACTCGTGCTCGGCGGAGGCGGCGGCTTCTCCGACGAGCGGTCCGACGAAGTAAGTCGGCGGGGTAGGGCCTTCGGGGACGCAGGAACCGTTTTCCAGAGCCCTCTTAGCTCGGAGTTCGAGGGCGTCGAAGGCGTTGACCAGGAATCCGGCTGATTTCCTCATGTTGAAGGCGGTGTTTAGAAGGTGGTTGTAGGTGTTGCTCCGGCGGATTAACATTCCGGCGGGGAAATCGGAGGAGTAGATCGGCGGGCACCCGGGGACGTGGACGAAATCGTTGAGGTCCCGGAGGTCCTTTTCGATGGTCTCGTCTATGGTGGGTAAATAGAGCAAGACGCATAGGCCGAAGCCGCCGTTGCTGCGGTAGAAGAAGGTGGGAATGCCCATGGCGGTGGAGACGTCGAAAGCGGAGTTGCAGAAGAAGTCGATGACGAATGCTCTGATTTTTGATTTGAGGGAAATCTCTTGGAGGGCGTCGCGGAGTTGGGGATTGTTGAGGCGCGGGATCTCGAAGAGAAGCTCCACGCGGTCTCTGGTGAGGTCCGCCGGGAGTGAGGGGGCGGGGATGCGGCGGTAGGTGGCGGAAGGGACGGATGCGGCGGCGGAGTCGGGGGCAGAGCTGAGAATGGTTACGGGGGTGGTCGGGTGGTGGGTGGTGATGAACTTGGCTAAGATTAGCATGGAGTTCAGGTGCTCCGGCGTAGAATACAGGACGATGACGTCATCCATTGTGTATATTTTTGTTTTTGATTATTCGAAATCTGGAATCGAAAATGAAAAGGGGGTACGTAGAGAAGAAGGCACAGGATAAAGGATAAGTAATTATTGTTGTATTCACTTATAGCCACACGTATAATTTGAGCCTCGATTACGGAGTCCAAAGTTTGATGAGAGCGAGGACCGTGCCGCGGTGCAAGAGCGTCGACGGCTGATGTCACGCCCGCCACCACCTTGCCGCCGCCCACTCCAACAACTGTGGCTCCTTCTGCATCACCGTCTCTGCCCTCGTTAATGTCGTTTTCGGTGAACCCTTCGCTTCGCTGGACTTGTTAAGGAAATAAATATAATCAAATCATATTAATTTAATTATAATAATAAAAGATATTTTTATATTTAAGATAATATATATTATTTAATTTGCGTTTATCTTTACTTTAATTATGAGATTCTATTGTAACAATATAAATAAGAGTATTTGTATACTCACCAATTATCGGTGATTTCATATTCACTCTGTAAAAGTTGGGCCAATAACACCTTAAAAAGTCTTGTTAAGGTATTAAGGTTGTCCAACTTATATGTGAGCTTTAGGATCTATATCCAACCGATGTAGAATACTTAACACGCCCCCTCACGAGTAGGCTCAGTTTTGTCGGCTCTACTCGTGGACATAGTGCCATCTTTGGGCAAGCCGAAAATTTCATCGGCTGGGGCTCCATCACCGGTCCTAAACCTGGTTCTAAACCTAGTTTAGTCTTCTTTCTTCCTTTCACTTTTCTCACGTCGGACTGGTTTCCTCCGTCGTGTTCTTTATTTGTACGTCAGACCGGTATCCTCCGTCTTACCGTCGATCTGCCGCAGCCACAACCTTCACGCCGGACTGATTTCCTCCGTCGTGTGTTGTGCCACAGCATCCTCCTCCCTCCTCCTTCTGCAGCGCCAGAGCAGCCTCTTCCTTTCTCCTGCCGCAGCGCCAATGCATCCTCATGTCGTGCGTGTCGTGCCGCAGCCGCCGCCAACTCCTTACCAAGCTTCGCGTTTGTCTTCAACCCACGCATCGCTTCATCGCTTGAGGGAGAGTGTTAAGGAAACAAATATAATCAAATCATATTGATTTGATTATAATAATAAAATATATCTTTATATTTAGGATAATATATATTATTTGATTTGCGTTTATCTTTACTTTAATTATGAGATTCTATTGTAACAATATAAATAAGAGTATTTGCATACTCACCAATTATCGGTGATTTCATATTCACTCTGTCAGGACTACTCGTGGCTACGGAAGAGCCTCGGTCCTACAATTATAAGTTTTAATATATACAACTTTTAACGATTTGTAATTAAATCAAATTTACAACTTGTTAATCTATTAATTAAGGTTAATTTTATACTGTGTGTTAGGTTCTCTTGCATCGGTGTCGTCTCATTCCTCGTTTTCAAGGATATCTCAACATTCTGCTGAATATCAGGTTGAGCTAGAAAAGATGAGAGCAGACATGCTCTACTAGAACGTGTAAATGCTCAGCATCCTGAAGCTCGACCTCCCTCCATGTCAAGTGCAGGTGGTTTGACTACTCCTTGTGATGCGACTACTCCTCGTGATTCGACTTCTTCTCCCGATGAATCATCGTAGATTATGTAATTTAGTTATTTTTTAGTTGATCATGGATTGTACTATGTTATGTATTTGGTTATTTTATTAGGATTGTGTGTTAATGAATTTGAATAATTGTGTGTTGATGATTTTTTATAACATTTGAATTTTATTGGGATACATTTGCAGGTTGAAAATTACAGTTTTAAAATATATTTTTTCAGAAAAAGTAGGTATTTGCGACCACGCGTGGTCGCTAATGCCTTAAAATATTATTTTAAAAAGTTCAAAAATGGCGACCACAAGAGTTTCTTAAACATGTGCCACGTTATCCCTCGTTGCCACATCAGCACGGTGTATTAGCGACCACATATTGTGGTCGCGAATCAATCTCGTGATCACAATAACATTTGCGACCGCGTTGTTGTCGCCTAAAGAGCATTTTAGACCAAGATTTAGCGACCACTCGTGGTCACAAAAACCGTATTTACGACCACAAATGGTTTTTTGCGACCAAAAAGCGTGGTCGCAAAAACCTATTTTTTTGTAGTATCCACCACACTCCGCTCAACCTTCATCCACAGCCGCCGCATCATCCCTCTCCCTCACCTTCACCTATAATTATAAACATTATTCAACAAAATACATTCAAAGTTGTTAGCTTTTTACGATGCTCTGATACCAATTGTTGTGATATTCACGCCAAAGAACTTCAAACAAGCTAGACTCTAATACCACTTAAATCTTGCATGTCTGAGTTTAAACCGTGTATCGATAGTTATCGTACAAACTTCAAACAATATTGTAAAGTATTTTAAAATGAAAAAATAAAAATTTTATTTTCTTTTTAAGGGTGTGCATAATTAGTTATTGAGACATCCAAAAAATGAAAGTTTGCATAATTAGTTGGGACGGTGGTAATAAATTTAATAGAGTAAGGATATGTTATTTTCAACTACTGTCTGAACTCAACTGAACTGAATAGGTATGAACTGGACTCTGGATGAACAGAACTAAATAGGCAGAAGTTGTTATGCCGTGACATATTTATGTGTTTTCTCCTTTCTTCACAATTTGTATTGTTGTAATCACTATTTGTATAAGTGATGTATTTTTGCATGGTTCACTAGTTGACACGTGCGGGTAAAACAATCAACACATAGAAGAATTTATGTTGTTGCACACAGGTCATATGCTGCAGCTCTGCAAGGCCTGGACAAAGGCGTGAGTCAAGATTTCAAGTAAAGCATGAATGTGGGGCAAAAGAACTGTTGAAATCAAGATATTATGGAAGGCAGTGCAGTAGGCAGTGAGGCAGGGCGTTCCAAAAGACTTCATAAGGCAGATCTTGCCGCAGTGATCAAACAGTCTGTCCTATTATTACTTAGCCACCTTTAACCTAGCTTTTGTAGGGAATTCGGTTAAAGTTTCACTCCTATAGAAACACATTTTTTCCCAAGGTCGATCATCAAGTTTTGTGTGCCGAAGACTCGACTTGTGAAGTTCTTTGTGTCGTGAATCCTCTCGACTGTGAGAGCGACTTTATGTTATGCTGATGATCAATAACTTAGAATATGTGTATTTTCCAGTGGCTAGTTTGTTATTGTTGATTGTTTGATAATCGTTGGATATGATAAACGATAAAGAATGTCGTATGCATTTTTTTGTGTTTAATCGATTATAAATCTACGATTCCTTTTTTAAAGACTCGATTTCTTTCAATATAATTTCAATCATAAGGCCATTCCGTATGAATATAATTTAAATATCCATACATGATTAATTCGGTGTTTATTTCTTTTACTTTTCGGAGGTGTGTGTTTGTTCGAGTAATTTATTTTTAATTAATTTCGCTGCAATATTATATATATATATATATATATATATATATATATATATATATTAATATGATTTGTTAAGACATAAACTAAAATATCTAAATTAATTAAATTACGAGAAAATAATTAATTATATACAAAGCATAGTGTTGCAGCATACAATGTTCTGCCTAGCGCACATTGTCTAGGCAACGTATTTTGTAAATATCTTTGCATATAATTTTCAAATTGTATCTAACATTGAAAATGATCTAATAAACAATAAAATTTAAAGTGTTTCTTCAATTATGTGCCCCAGAAAAAAAAATTAGAATCAGAAATTGAGGATTTGTTAATAATTAACATGATTATTAATGTGCAAATTAAACCCTTTTTTGTAGAAATGACTCATGAGCGGTTGAACCTTGATAAAAATATGATTGATAAAAATATGAATGGTTGAATTTTGTTGAGGGAATCCTCAACATCATAGTTCAATTTCATTGATTGTTTTTCGATCGGAGAAATATTGTTGTTGGAATTCTGAAAACACACTGAATCAATGCAACATCAACAGCCAACATGTACAAAACCACACAACAATCAGATCGATCCAATGAACAAATTAAAGTACCATAATGTAAATCAATCAAAGCACAATAAATTAAATACTACTAGTAGTAGTAAGCTTCAACATTTTTATTTTTTTCAATATATCATTGTACTGATCGATGATCTAATGAGCCTATGAAGCTGAATTTTATTGATTTATTCATTAATATATTTGATACAATAAAAAAGGAACACATGACCAATTGAAATACACGTCCAAATGCTATGTGAACATGAGATGAACATAGTTATAAATAAATTCAACCACGACGAGTTACCGTGTCCATAAATTTCTCGAGCGCTACAAGCGACGACCCCTTTTTCTCAACCGCCGACCTCGCGGCTTCCTTCATCTCATCTACCTTTTCCTTCAGCGCCCGCCCCTTCTCCGACTCCATCAGCTCCCTCACTCTCTTCTCCACCTCCGCAGCAGTCACGAATCCGTCCGCCGTCTCCTCCAGCGGCAGCGCAACTCCCATTTCCTCCACCATGAAACATCTGTTCATCCTCTGCTCTGCGTAAATCGGCCACCCTATCATCGGCACCCCAAACGAAACCGCCTCCAGTATCGAGCTACGGCCGCAGTGAGTCACGAAACCGCCGACCGAGGCATGACTCAGCACCTCCCTCTGCGGGGCCCACGACTTCACCACGAATCCCCTGTCTTTAGTCCTCTCCAAAAACCCCTCCGGCAGAAGCGCATCCTCGTTCTCCGGCGGGCTCCGCACCGACCACAGAAACCTATGCCCGCTATTTTCCAGACCCACCGCCATTTCCATCAGCTGCTCGCCGGAGAACAAACCCCTCCTGCCGAAACAGAGGAACACCACTCTGCCCCTCGGCTGCGAGTCGAGCCACTTCAGGCACTCGTGCTCGGCGGAGGCGGCGGCCTCTCCGATAAGCGGTCCGACGAAGTAAGTCGGCTGGGCACCGTAGCTTTCAAGAGCCTTCTTAGCTCGGAGTTCGAGGGCGTCGAAGGCGTTGACCAAGATCCCGGCTGATTTCCTCATGTTGAAGGCGGTGGAGAGAAGGTGCTTGTAGGTGTTGCTTCTCCGGAAGAACATGGCCGCCGGGAAATCGGAGGAGTAAATGGGCGGGCAACCAGGGACTTCGACGAAACCGTTGATGTCCCCGAGGTCCTTTTGGATGGTCTGGTCAATGGTGGGGAAGTAACGCAT
The DNA here is from genome assembly GCA_014843705.1 of Euphrasia arctica. Classification (NCBI taxonomy): domain Eukaryota; kingdom Viridiplantae; phylum Streptophyta; class Magnoliopsida; order Lamiales; family Orobanchaceae; genus Euphrasia; species Euphrasia arctica. The sequence goes on from JACOMQ010008847.1 coordinate 8,845, forward strand.
GACGCAGAGGCCGAAGCCGCCGCTGCTGAAGTAGAAGTAGGTGGGTATGCCCATGGCGGTGGAGACGTCGAAAGCGGAGTTGCAGAAAAAGTCGATGACGAATGCTCTAATTTCTGATTTGAGGGAGATCTCTTGGAGGGCGTCGCGGAGGTGGGGATTGTTGAGTCGCGGGATTTCGAAGAATAGCTCCACGGCGTCTTTGGTGAGGTCCGCCGGGAGTGAGGGGGTGGGGATGCGGCGGTAGGTGGCGGACGGGACGGATGCGGCGGCGGACTCGGGGGCAGAGCTGAGAATGGTGACGGGGGTGGTTGGGTGGTGGGTGGTGATGAACTTGGCTAGGATTAACATGGAGTTCAGGTGCTCCGGCGAAGCGTACAGCACGATGACGTCATCCATTTGTGTATATTTTGTTTTTGATTATTCGAAAATGTTGAATCGAAAAGTGGTGTGTGTAGATTTGATCTTCCAAGCTCCAGGATATATAATATACTACACAGAAGAAACTAAGTAGTACCAAGTACTACGTTAATTAAATTCACTTTTTCTCTCCTTCCCAACTTTTCAAAGTGTTTTAAGAGTTTTGTAGGATTGTAATGGAGTTTTAAAGTTTAGCTTTATTGGATTTTTCAAAGTCAATTAAAATATCAAAGTATTATAATTTTAAAATATTTTAAAAAATATAATTATTTAAAAATTTAAGGATTTTAATAATCAATTTATTTAAATGATTTTTTTTAAATATAAATAATTTTTACTTTTCAAAATCCTTGGGTAGAACTATACTACATAAATATAATTATAAATAATATTAATAATAATAACAAAATATAATATTTGTAAGTTTTTTTATCGAATTAATATAAAAATTTTAATCATAAATATATTGAGTTTTTCACTTTTAAATTAAAGTTTCTAACAAAAGTAAATAAATAGTTTTCAAGCTTAAAATCATTAAAAATTCATGTAAAAATAATAATATATTAGACAATTCTATAATATTTAAATTCATGTAAAAAATTGGTTCACAATTGTTGTTCAATACATATGATAAACAATATACAAAAAATATGAAAAAATAACTAAAATAAACTTTATAAACTCTATATAAACTCAGTGTATTTTCTAAGTTCATAAACGGTTTAAATTCTATAAAAATCTATTACAATCGGAATTGAATACATAAAAACACTTTTCTCGTCACTTAGACTAAAAAAATTTAAATTTTGATTTACACTATAAAATTGTATTTTTAAATTAAAAAAATATGGTGCTTACTATTCAACACAGAGTAATATTTATAAGGAGATAAAAAAAACAATGATGTGAAATGGGTCTCAATAAACATGCAATGGTCGGGTGGGACAAATTTTAATTGAAATATTATGAAGGTTTGTCCTGGGGTTTGACCTGTTGGCTCTCTCGCATAGGTGTCTGCTACTCGGGCACATCCCTCGATTTACATCCTACCCGATCGAGGGACCTCCGATCGAGTGGGGTGGAGTTTCTCGTCTCTCCTTTATCAAAAAAAAAAATAATAATAAAAAAACATGCAATGGTAGGTACACATTCTAAATCTCGCAAATTTTTACCTAAGTACACAAATAGGAATCTAAATACAAATTATGAGAGAGAAAATATATATTTTTTTGATATTATGTAAAATTTGAAAAGTAAGCCTAATGTGATATATATATATATATATATATATATATATATATATATATATATATTTTTTTTTTTTTTTTTTATATTATTTATCTGATGTCACCACCTCAAAGAAGAGACGGTATATCTTGCACCCTAAGAGCAAGATAAACATCTTGCATCAGGCCCAAAATATAAAAAGATTCGGATTCGGCCCAAATTTATGCTTACGTTATCATTTACGTCACATTCAATCTCGCATACCTAATTCATTCTCGCCGATTTCTCTTCAACATTCTCGCCGATTTCCAGAAACTCTCTTCAACACGACAACACAACCGCTATTCTCAACCCTTCGAAGCTTCTGAAGTTATTCTCCATTGAAACCGCAGCTATTCTCCAATCGACGACACTGATATTGATATTGAAAGACTTTTGGGCAGAAGTTAATCGATGGAAATTCGATTATACAAAACCTAGGTACTTTGTAATTTTCTTAATTTCATGAATTTAGTAAAAAGTAAAATTTTGAGAACTCTAGTTATTTCGAAATTTGGTTCCTTGATTATGCATTCATAATTTTCGTGATCAACATGACGAGTCCGAAATCCGACGATATCAAGGTCCAGGTGTATGAGGATTAACATCCTGGTGATCTCCGGTCAGAGGAAGAGGGATGAAAGATTACCTCGTGAGTGTTCATGTTTGTAAGTTCATTGTGGTTCACCCTTTTGTTAAGTCACATCTGCGTACTGTTTTCGAGATTTGCTAAATGATGTAGAGAACTTGCTTATTGTTTCCTTTATTTTTTAGTTCATGGAGTTAGGTTGATGGTTCTTGTTTCGTATTCTAGTTTTTGAAAATTAAAGAGTTTGTAAGATTTTGTGTTATGTTAGTACGTGGCTTGCTACTATGTACAATGAAAGTGTGTTGAAACTACATTTCACTCTTTAGAATGTTGAATGGGATTTGAATTCAAATGATGTAGTTGCAAATTGTAATTTGATGTGTGGTTTTGGATTAATTTAAATGTGTAGCTTTATATGGTTGCTTTTCAATTGAATTTTCTTTTGTGTTGTATTAATTGTTGTTGTACATCTATGGTTTCAATCTCTGTGTGATGTTTGTGGGATTCGACTCAGAAAGAAGCGGAGTAGCGCCAAGGACAACAGGAAGAAGCCCCCCAACACAGGCACCAACATTCTTCTTCGCCACCGCGCGCACGAACATCAAACCGAAGCTACTTATTCCTCCAAGCTTCAGCACCATCTCGCCGCCGCTGATATTGAAAGACGATCAAAATTTGATTATACAAAATCTAGGTAATTTTCTTAATTTCATGAATTTGGTAAAAATTAAAATTTTGAAAACCCTAGATCGTGTAAATGTGATTTGATCCATCAATTTGATTTGGTTCAGTGATTTTCCCCTTCCTTCTTATATGTATCAGAGTATCTAATCTTGGTGTAGTCCGTGTAAATGTGATTTGCTACATCAAATTGATTTAACTCAGTGATTTTGAATGTTGAGTTTAGCATGTTTGAGTTTTCCCCTTCTTTCTTACATGTGTCAGAGTTTGTCCTCTTGTATAACCCATGTAATTAAGCCTCAATTTTTTATTTCTCTCCATTAGTTTGTCCTTCTTATATGTATCAACTCGTTGTGTATATGCCATGAAAATGCTTAAGTGTCCAGGTATTCCAACCAATGGAGCAATTGTATTGTTCTTTCCTAGATGAAGAGATATGACGACTCTTTTGACGTTTTTTTTTTCTAAATCTGTATGTGGTGGTTGTTACACCATAAAAATCCAACACCGACACGTGTCCAGACGACCGGAGCCACGTCATCAAGGAGATGGTCAAACGGCGGACCAAAGTCAGAATTGAAGTCATGGACGAAGTCAGTACCAGGCGAGCTCAACAGTAGCCCCAGGAAGACAGCCCCGTACCAGATTAGGGGATCAGCCAGATAAGGCTCCAGGCAAGAGGCGGTGCGCCTCTGGTGACATGCAGCAAGTGGAAGACAAGATTAGTGGATATTTAATGCAATGACTTAAAAGTCTTCATTAGTGGGATTAGATGTGATAGGAGGCTA
>JACOMQ010008848.1:0-12585 GCA_014843705.1 Euphrasia arctica
AGAGAAAAGAAAAGTAAGGGTATATAGGACTTTTCCTTTTCATTTTGTATAGAATGGGTGTAGTTTTATATGTGGGGTTAAAAAGAGTAGATGTTTTATATTTGTGAATGAAAAGTGGTATTCCCACCAAAAAAAAAAGTCGCAAACATTAACAAATGAAAGTCTGTACTCATTTCGTCTTTCAAGTCAACTATACACAATTTAATTTATTCGTTGAATAATTTTTAATTCAATTTAAAAAATACTGAAAATTTTAATTTGAAATAATTTTTAAATGTTTTTAAATATTTTAAATCAAATTTATAAATAATTTGAAATATTTAAATATTTTAAAATGCCTTAATAAAAAATTTAAATAATTTGAAAATTCTTTTATATATTTTTATGTGTGTTAAAATTATAATAAATTATTTAAAATACTTTTTTAAGATTCTAAAATATTTTAAAAAATTAATTTAAGTAATTTAAAATAATATCTTTAAAATTTTCAAAGTATTTTAAAATAATTTTAATTAATTTGAAATAACTTTTAAACAATTTAATGTGTTTTAAAATATTTTTTAAGTTATTTAAAATACAATATAAATATTTTAATTGTTTATTATTTATTTTTTTCAAGATCTTTAAATTAATGGATGAGTTTGAATTGAATTATAAGTTGAACTCAATAAAACTTAAATTAAGCTGAACAAAATTAATGGATTACAACAAAAATCCAAATTAAGAACCTCTCATATTTATCAATTATCATGTTGTCATTATATTCCATGTCATCTTTATTTATATATTCCATCTCCTAAGAATATTAGTAATTTTTTTATATTTAAAATAAATTAACAGAAAATATTGATTTGAGCGAACACAGTCCGAATTGATCGTAGTTTCACATAAATCCCAATCGAAATCCGATCAACTCCGATCTCACCACAAAAATGTTCAAACAGATCCTACTAACCCTCCTGTATCTTTTCCTCGCCGACGCCAGTAGCCGCCACGTCATCAATTTCCGTTGGCCGAGCCTCTACCCGGAGTCCTTCACCTGGGATCCCAAATCCCAACACTTCGTCCTCGGCTCCCTCCGCCACCGCCAGCTCATCTCCGTCTCCGACGCCGGCGTCGTCTCCTCCCTCGTCTCCGACGAATCCCTCCCCCCCAACTCCTCCTTCCTCGGCATCTCCCTCGATCCGCGCCTCAACCGCCTCCTCGCCGTCGTCCACCGCCGCTCCCCTCCCTTCTCCGCCCTCGCCGCCTACCACCTCCCCACCTTCCGCCGGCTCTTCCTCACCCCGCTCGACGATCTCCTCCCATCCCCCTCCCTAGCCAACGACGTCGCAGCCGATTACTCCGGCAACGCTTACGTCACCGACTCCGCCAACAACGTCATCTACAAGGTCACCGAACAAGGCCATCCGTCGATCCTCTCCAGATCCGAGGTCCTGAACCCCTCACCCGACGCCGTGGACCCCACCGCACCTTACCACAACTGCGGACTAAACGGCGTCGTTTACAACCCCAAGGGCTACCTCCTTGTTACCCAGTCAAACACGGGGAAGCTCTTCAAAGTCAACGCCGACGACGGGACCTCGAGGCGCGTGATCCTCAACAAGGATCTGACGGCGGCCGACGGCATCGCCGTCAGACGCGACGGGGTCGTCTTGGTCGTGTCCAAACATAAGCTCTACTTCCTGAAGAGCGACGACAGCTGGAGCCAGGGGGTGGTGTTTGACGAAACTGCCCTCGACGAGGATAGGCACGCCAGCGGAGTCTCTGTTGGGGCGGAGGATCGGGCCTACGTGCTGTACGGGCATGTAGACGAGGGGATGGTCGAGAATTCAGAGAGGGATGATTTCAGCATCGTGCAGTTGAAGTCGGAAGTCGAGAGCAACGAAGAGAGCGTTTGGATATTCGTTCTTATAGGTTTGGGTTTGGCTTACTTCATGTATTGGAGGTTTCAGATGAAGCGACTCGTGCAGAACATGGACAAGAAAACATCTTGATCTTGTCTAGTTTTGTTTCCCTCTGTATTTTTTTGTCTTTTAAATTCGAGAACAATCCCATTTTATTGATCTTACATTGTTTCATTATTGAGTCTTGCAACATAAAAGAAGACAAAGATCGTTCGATAAGTACGAGTTATTCCATCATGGAAGAGTGCTTTCCACAGTTTTACCATTCAAGACATTTGGAAGGGATATCTCTTTCTCTCCATCGGCTGATTTTTTCTCTTCACCCTTGGCTTTGAGCTTCGGCTTTTCTTCACCTCCGTCGGATGGCTTTTCTCCACCCCCGTTGGATAAACCAGCCTTACGCCTGAGCTCCTCGAATTTCTCCATGATCTTCTGCCTAATAGTGGTATTTCGAGGGCGTGCTTGGGCAGGTGCTGGCAGGACGAGAGAGAGAAGACCTATGGAAGATGCAGCTGTTAATGATTGCATCATCTGGCGTCTTGATGGAGTAAAGTTCTCCTTAACCTACAAAAAAACGAGAGGAAGCATGTTTACAGGACATAACTGAACCAAGGAATTCCTAGTAATTCATGGTTGGGCATGTGCAACTATTATGTATCAACAGATGCTTATGTATCAACAGATGCAGGATTACTCAGATTTCACACAGAAATTCACTTATAAAATCCCACACAAATATATAATTAACTCGGGGCACTTATACTTCAGTTTAAACACTTGAGTTTTATTTGAAACAAGAAAGGCAAGGCAGTCATTCTGCGTTTGGTGGGGGCTTCACTTGTACACTCGGCAGCATTTTTGGAATTAAATTAAAGATTGAAAAATGCTGCCAAAGTCCAAGTACTGAAAAATCTAAGCAAGTGAATGTCAACTCAATATAGGTAACTTATGTCTGATTTTTCAGTTCTACAACCACACTTCAGTAAAAGGTAATTTTACAAAATAGCAAGTTGATATCGTACCAAGACCTTTACAGCATGCATACAAATATTAGCCAAACGTGACCTTAGACCTAGAGTTTCGACTCTGTTTCCTGATATTTTCAATAAAGTAAATGTTTCCACTGCAAACACATACTATACGCACGAAGATGGCAGTGATGATGAGACATACATCACACAGCTAAGTGATGAATACAATGATAAAGTAGAATCCCTTTTTGAGTTTCATGATCTACAAATAAGGATTTACAAAACTGGCCCTTAAAACTCAAAAGTTCAACAATTCACAATCGCTGCAGCATAGATGAATTATCGGATTTTCCTTTTCGAGGTTCTTTCTACATGGCTTATAAGGCCCTTACTCGTCTTCTTCTAGGCAAAAACTAAGATACCTACCTCAATGCACAAGCAATAATACTTCACAATTCACATATAGTCTAGCATCAGTGCATCACAATATGATGATGATATTTCCAGAAGAGGAAACCCCCAAGCCATCTCCCACCCCGCTTCCTACACGCACATTCGAAAGAGTCGCGAAATTCTGAAACTTCGATTTTGACAAGCATATCATCACCAAACAAAACCACAATTTAACAAGAAATTCACTCAACACCCAGAGATGAATATGATGTAATCAAACGAAATAAACACTCAAGGTCAATGCCTTGACAACTATGGTCCTAATAAAAATACGTTCTTGATTCACTTGGATCATTCAAGATTTGTTACAGTAAAAAAAGGGGGAATAAATTGAATATAATATTAATGCGAAATAGGGAAAAATATACAAGTAAAATGAGAGAATTAAAGATAGCGAAGTGAAAGCAGTGAAGTTGAAATCGAACCTGGAGAGGAGGAAGATGAAGAGCTGCTCTGTTCACCATTGTGACTTTGGAAGCTTTTGAGTTGGACCCATCGACTGCAATCGCCGGCAGGACCCGGCTGGGAATTGGTTTCAAGGTGGACAGTGACATCTTTCACGGCTGCGATTGGTAGGTGAAACACACTTTCAGGCGGTGTACTGTGGTGGTTTGGTGTGGAGTATATCTTCTTGAATTCCCCCAATTCATTTAACTCAACGTGCTCCTACTTCCAAGTTTATTAAGGTCAATTGTCATTTTTATTCGAAAAATTGAATATTTTTAAATGATTTTTATGATTAATGTTAAATCAAGAACAAATTAATTTGTATGATATTTTTACTGAGTAAATAATTATAGTAGAATATCTGATTTTCAATGGGCGATAAAATAAATAATTGAATTAGTGAAATGAAAATGCATTATTTAATAAAAATATTTAAAATTTTATCTCACATTTAAATTAAATAATTGAATTAGTGAAATGAAAATGCATTATTGAATAAAAATATTTAAAATTTTATTTTACATTTAAATATTGTAAATAATGAGTTTGTGAAAAATATTATAAAATGTTTTGTCTGTTAATTTTTGAAAATGTGACGAGTCTCAATTCCACATTGGATGTGCATAGACAATTAATATTCTTGTACACCTATAAGAGTATATCACATAATAAGAAGTGAGAATGCTTAAAAACACACAAAACAAGAAAACAAAAATGATTTTGTACACCTTTACTTAAAAAACATGATTTTGTAAACAAATAGACCAATTTACCCTTATTTTTTAGTATAAGTACTTATCGCGCTAATCCTACTCTCATTCTCAAATTTATGTCGCCGCTCTTCAAATTTTCTCTCTCGGTCGCTTTCAATCTTCGTCGTCGCTGCTCTCCGACATTCATCCACTACTTGAAGCTCGAAGCTGGGGGGTCTCAAACCTCGTCGTCACGTCCCTCATTTAGTCGGCCGACATCGACTACCATGGAAGACTCTCGTAGCGATGGCGGCGTTGAATGCGGCTTCCCGACGATGGCGGCGACCTGCGCTGAATGAAGGCCACCCGACGATATCATTCATTTTTTAGTCTCCATAGATCTGGTCGAAAGACTTTTTTTTAATTGTATATTTATATGATATAAATTTGAATTTTGAATGGCATAGATTTGATCTATTCATTGTTTTTATGCGATTATTATTTTTTAAAATTGTATATTTATATAGAATATCAGATATGTCACCACAAGACTACTCCCTCCAATTATCGTCGTTGACGAGATCTATTCTTTTTTTCTTTGGTTTGTCCCAGATCTGGACTCTCCCCATCCACTAAAATTCGCCCCAATACAAAATAAACATTCTGACTTTCAATTTTTTTTATTTAATACGATCCATTCACAGTACACTTCTTTGAATTGTATTTTATGATATCGAAAGAAATGTCGAATGTGATTCGACATGTCGAATGCGGATGTATGTCGAATGTGTGTCGAATGCGATTCGACATGTCGAATGTTTGTGTCGAATGTGATTCAACATGTCGAATTGTGTGTCGAATGTGATTCGAAATATCGAATGTGTGTCGAATATGATTCGACGTATCGAATGTGATGTCGAATGTGATTCGACATGTCAATGTCAACGATTCTACAAACATGCATTCTACAAAATACAATGAGTTAGAGATTGTATCACACATGGTTGTGAAGAGCATTGAGACTAGTTTATTATGGAACTGACGTAACTTAATTTGGAGATTTCTACAAAAAGTTATAGAATTTATAGTAAAATGTGACAGTTTTTTTCAATTTTTTGTAGCTTTTACATTAGAAATTTTCGTGTCATGATTTTATCGAGTTTGTTATATTTTGCGTTATGTTCTATTGTTTCTATGAATTTTCGAGATTGATTTAAATTAGAGAAAAAAATTGAGATCAATTATTAGTTGAAAAAGTGCTGGAGAAAAAAACTAATTTTGTTGTTTTATTTTAAATTAAATTTTATTTTGATAAAGTAATAAATATTTCAAAAAAATATTTTTTTTCATTTAGAAAGTGAGTGTGTTAGTAACTTTTAAGGAAATTTTAATATTTTAAATAAGAATTGCATATTAAACTCATTCTCTTATATGACAGACTATACAACATATATATCTTATAGTGGAGGCACCCATCTTATTATTATTATTATTGGTCTATTTAATTATTAGTTGGGTTTTGGCTTTCAAAGATTTTTCTTGAGAAGAGTTTAATAATTATAAATTTTATTTTTAGCGAGCTTATTAAATAATTCTATTGTATCTCGGTTTATCAGCAATAGTCACACACCTTTGTATTTTTACAAAGAAGTGTGTCTATTGTAAATTGACGGAGAGAGTAATATTTATGGTTATTATGACTTTGAGCTGACCGAAATTAGTTGAATTTTTTAATGACTTAGCTATTAGACTGGCCTTAAATGAGTTGTACAAATTTGAATAGTCAACTTGAAATGACATTCCATGTATGTTGGGTTGTATGTTATTCTCAAGAAAAGTATTATTCAAACTATTGAGAAGAAGTAGAGGCGGTTTCTATGGTATAGTTCGGGTGATCATGGTTATGCAAAAGTCTGTTGGGGATGTTTGTCGACCGCATTGTGAAGGTGGGCTAGGTATTAAGGACCTTACTGAGCAAAATAGGGTCTTAATGACTAGCCATATTTGGGCACTTATCAGCATGGATCAGTCGTCGCTTTGGGTTCGTTGGATACATGTTAATTGACTTTGACACCATTCCTTTTGGAGTTCGCGCATTCTGGGGTCATGGAGTTGGCGCCAACTCCTCAAGCTTCAGACCTATGTAGACCTCTCGGTCATTGGGGAGGAGACGAATGTCGTACGATGGCAGTTACATGTTTTGAGCCAATATACGTCATCGTCGGCTTATCAATAATTTTAGCCGACGGGGCCTAAGGCCCTATGGTCTGCCTTACTTGATGGACTCGAACGGCCTCGACATGGCTTCATCATTTGGTTAACTATGAGGGTTTAGTTACGGAAAAGGGATAAGCCTTTGATAGCATTGAATTAGTTAAATTGCTGGAGTAATTAATTATTTTATTTAGTTATTATAGTTTTGTTGATTTATTAATAATGAGCTCTCTTCTCGGACTTTAATTAGAGTTTAATTAATATCTATATAAGCGTATGTCTTTCATTAGGGAGGATATCAATATTAATTAGGGGTTTGTAGCGTATGATGTGGCAGCAGAGAATATATATGTGGACCTCGTTTGAGGTATTTGGCTTATCATTAATATATTTCTTATTCTACTTTTTCCATCAACCACCGTATTGCCCCGAATGGAGTTTCCCTTCTTTGAGAGTTTGATCCGATCCCATGGATTGCTCAGGCTGAGCAATATTTTTTGGTACTTCGTACTCCGATCGATGCAAGGCCCTAATCGGCATTTCAGGCAAGGCCATGTTTAGGGCACAATGGGTACTTCGTCAATCAGTAACCATTACATGGGCTCAATTCACCCAGGAATTGATTGAATGATTTGGGGATAGCTCGACCATTAATGCTTATGAGGCTCTGTTGGGAATTCTTTTGCATTTGTGTTGTGTATTTTATGCTGCCTAAGACACTCTATATATACGTGTCCACATGCATGTGAAGAGTCAACAAAGGCATTCCATCTGGTGAGTAATACAATCCATTACCACCTTGTAACAGCTCAGGATGATCATTTGACCGTTGATGTTTTGAGGATTTCATCAAATAAAAATTAATATTAATATAATAATTTTTTTATATAATATTATTTTTCAATCAGGCCTTAAGGCTTTTATGTTCAACCAAACTACCCCACTTCACGTGAACCCAATCAAATAATAGTTCAGCTAGTTATCAAAACTATTAAATCGGTTAGGCCAGGAAGACCAAGTCCAAGGGCGAGGCGAGGCGGGACGGGCCGAGTCGAGCACGAGCCGAGCTGGCCGGACGGTGCGCGTGTGGCAATTGTCATGCACTGCTAAAGGTCCATGGTCTTAGTGACTGTTGAACACATTAATCCTTCAACCACTTATTAAGTGTAATCATTTCATTACAATTTTCAATGTTGGTTGTAATAAGTATTACATCTTTCAATGTAATAAATTCTTAATTAAATAATTAGACTTCATTATATTTTCATTTAAATGATTTTTATTTTGCCATCTTTAACAATATATTTATCACTCACCTAAAATCGGATTTTGACGAAATAAAATTCTATAATTATCTACGAACGACGTGAAAAATTTTCGTACTAATTAATTTCCGATCCGAATTAATTTAATAGTCATTCAGCCCAATCAAACATTGGATAAAATCAATTTTGCACTAAGATTTTCCAACACTTTATGGTGATGGTAATAACCGCATTACTCACTTGATTGAATGCTTGGTCATAACCCTTCGCATGCAGGTGAATCTCTATATGACGCAGCGTAAATTACGATTGTTCTTAAAGAACTTTTTTATTTCATCAAAAGACAACTATTAAAAATAATGACACTAACGAAACATATATAATGCTCAGACTCTAAACATATTGGGCTTTACTAAAAAGATAAACTAATGACTTAATTAATTATTAGGTCTAATCCACATCATTTTCCCACTTTAGGAGAAGGTTCGATCGCGAACCTGAAAGTTCATCCTCAACGTCAACACAATTACGAACGAAAGCGTCGGGATCAAACACAAACCTTCAAAGACACTTATCAAGTGTGACCATGTAATACATGTTCATTGGAGACTTCACTAAGATGGCAGCAGCAATGTGTTTGCCGTACTGGAAAGTTGTGATTGTTACGTAATGCAGATTAGTTCCTCCCAATTAAAAAAAAACATCAAACCTCCTCCTCCTCTTTCATAGTATGAAGGATATTGTAATGTGTGCAACTGACAAATTTATCTTTTTTACTCTAGACTTCAGCACTCAAAGTACTATTCAAAAAAATATCCCTTATAATGGTAGCGTCATCAGTAGTGGGCGCAAGGGCAATAGCATGAGGTAGTGCCTGCAAGGAAAACATCATGTGGGTAAGGGGCAACATCATCAGGATGATGCGTCGGGGCAGCGATAGGAGAAAGAAACGGCTCATCGTCCCAAATCATGGTTGGTTCGTCTTCCGAATCCGTATCTCAAATAACACAACCAACATCGGTCGTTGCATCTTCACAAAGGACAAATGGGTGCGGATATTCAAGATCCAAATCGAAAAAAATCGACTTTACGAAAGTGACATCCCTCGATGTGGAAGACACACGAGTAACGATTTCGTCGAGGAGAGACAATGGTTCACTTCACATTCCAACGGAACCACAGGGTTGGCGACTGAGAGAGACGCATTCGCCGAGTTGGAGTCGCTGGCGGGCGGGGGTGGCTGTCGATGACGGGGGCGACGGTGGGGCAGGACTCTCCCAGGCGTGGGGACTACGAGCGGCGATATGGACCTTGGCGACGTAAAGTCGGGGACCACCGAGATGGGATGCTTGAAGCCTAATTCCCATCGGCAACCGACGTTACTTCGGACGTGCGATCCAAGGGCGCGCTTAGGCGCGGGGATCGGTCGGCATGGAGTCGATGTTATCTTGTTGGAGACAAGAATGCGGAGCTCCTCGAGATCGACGGCAAGGGCTGTGATTTGACGGCTTAAGTCGGCGTCGCGACGGGCTGCAGCCTCAACGGCGGATTCGCGAATTTACTGGCGACGGAGAGGCATCCTTCGGCGATGGTACCAACTGACGCAGCGTAAGCTACGATTGTTCTTAAAGAGCTCTTTTTATTTCATCAAAATACAACAACTGAAAATAATAACATTAACGAAACATATATAATTTTCAAACCCTAAATATAGTGAGATTTACTAAAAAGATAAACAAATAACTTAATTAATTATTGGACATAATCTACATATAAGTGATCCTAAGTTGCATTTCATACATACTAAAAATACAAAAACATTCATGCATATATATACAGCCCGACCGCGGGCCGCTGTGCGACCGCCATGGCCCAATAAAAAATTGTGGTCCATGCTTAATAATTTTTAAAATATATTTATATGTAAAATAAAAAATGGGTATTTAATTTCATTACTACACTTATTAATTATGGTAACTTAACTTTATTCAAATCAATCTTTTGAAATCTAAAAAAAAATAAAAACAACTTTATTTATAAAACTCTTTGTTATTAATATTTTCAAAGAATATTACTGAATGTTTCTTATTTAATAAAATTGTTCTTTTTATTTGTAAAATAGATTTTTTTTTAACGGAGAGCGTTTTTTTTTATGAAAATGAAAAAGATTCGGGTACTATTATTTTATTTCTACTATGCAATATATATTTTTATTAGTTATTATTTTAATTGTTTTAATTTTTTAATGAAAAAGAAAAAGTTTCGGGTACTATTATTTTATTCTACTATGTAATATATATTTTATTAGTTATTATTTTAATTTGTTGTATAATGTTGATTAAAAAATATTTATTTAAAAGTGAAAAACGAAAAAAAAGTAAATGAATTACTAATAAAATAAAAAAGTTAAGTACTATGACTAATATGAGCATGAATAAGTTTTTCATATATGAATTAAGTTAATAGTGATGCAATTATAAATGATATGAAATCTCAAAATGCAAAGAAAGACGTTTTAAAAAAGCCATAGTTAAGATAGAATTAAGTACTTGTTTAATCTAATATGAAGGCTCGAGTTTGATATTTTGCCTAGGGCTCCTAAGATACCACGAACGAGCATGTATATATACATATGTTTATACTTCTAGCATATACGACCCACGATCGAAAACTTCAAAATAATTATTAATGTGTATTTAATAGTCCATGGTTTACAATCGAAGACTTCAAAATAATTATTAATATGTATTTCATAGTCAATGGTTTAAACACTGGATCTTATTAGTGAAGAATATGACGATAACCCTATACTATCTGAGTTATATGTAATATATATATATATATATATATATATATATATATATATTTAAAATATATATTTTATTGCTTATTTTTTTATTTGGAATATTTATAAGATTTTGTTAAAAATAATAACACTTAAACATTTTATTATAATTATTATTAAAAATTAAGTATTTTTTAAGATTTTTAATTTAAATTTATGAAAAATAATATAATATTTTAATTAATTAAAAAAATTAAAAAATTTTGATTGTAATTTTATTATGTAATATATTTTGTTGGTGAAAATTATAAATTAAAAAATATTTTTATAAAAAAAATTAATTTATTTATTATTATTATATAAATTAGTGGTAAAAAAATTAAATTAAAATAACAAAATTAATAAAAACATTATGGCCTAGGGTAGGGAATATTTTTAAGAACTATTTTGAAAAATTATTAAATTACATCTAAGACCGCGTAACGCCCTCCACGTCATTATAAGACAGAAAAAATAAATAGAAAAGAAAAGAAAATGCAAGCCCTTTGAGCGTTAGATAATTTATTTTTTTTCTTGCCACATGTAATGATTTAATTAGAACTTTATTTATTTTGTTTTACCTTTATATGTTTATATACAATTTACTATATATTTAATATTATATATAATTATAGTTATATCAAAAATTTTATTTTTTTATTCTCTACAAATAGAGACCAATATTCATATATTTTTTTATTTTTAAAATAGTGTTTAATTGTAATTTATTAAAATCTAAAATTTACTTTATAATATTTTATGTTTATTTTTTTTTTCATTTTAAAATTATTAATAGAAGTAATGTTAATATTTCATAGATTTTTTAATTTATATTAAATATAAATTAAATAAATAAATATTATGTAAATATTTAATAATAATAAAAAATAAAAAATTGAAATAAGTTGTAGGTTGTGGATAAATAATGAAAAATTAAAAGGTTGAATAAAGTAATAAATGGATGATGTGGAGGAGAGTGAAATGGTTAATTTATTAAAAAGTTAGGGTGAGTTAAGTTGTATATAAACATGGTCTAAGAGCATCCCCAATGGTAGGTACAATTCCTATGTGGCATGGAATTGTACCTAGGTATACCATTGGGGAAGTAGATACAATTGAGGAGAGATAAAAAGGAGTATCAAAGTTTAGATACTAGGTACAATTTGGTATGTGTTTTGTATAGTGGGACCCACATGCATAAAGAAGAAAAATTGTACCTTAAAATCAATGGGATGTTGAGGTACAAATTGATGGATACAAATAATGTATGATGTGTCAACTAATTTGTACCTAATAAGAGGTACACCATTGGAGATGCTCTAAGAGCATCTCCAATGCATATTCCCACTTTTCACATTTTGTGGGTCTCGTTTATTGACACATTGACGAGCACGAATGTTTGTCGTTGGGAACAAACGCGCTGCCAAAATAAAATTTGTATTTAGCCAGTACCCCTTTAACTACAAAACGTAGATAATGGTAAGTACGTGGGGTCGGTCCCACAAGGAGGCAATTGCAGTAGGTGATCTCGGCTTTGCCCAGAGGGTTGTCACGATTTAAAAAGTTTTGTTTTGTTTTGCTGTGGGCACAGCGGTTCTCTCATGAACAACTTGACTCAACTGACTACGACTAAACTAAACTAAATTGATGAAAATCAGTATCTGGGCATACAACATCTCTTAGGTTCATTAGGGCAAACTACCGTTCATCGGCACTAAGGATTTTTACCAGCGGTTTGTCAGCAGTTATAGGGTGCAAAAACAAAAGTGGTCCTATTGCGTCACGCCCAGCAATTGCCCCACCCCTCATCTA
>JACOMQ010008849.1:0-12585 GCA_014843705.1 Euphrasia arctica
TTAGCCGTAAGGCACATTCGTATGGGTATAATTTAAATACCCATACAAAGATTTAATTACTTGTGTTATTTATTTATCGCTTCGTTTGTGTGTGTGAGTTTGTTCGTTCTGCCTAACGTTTATCTTTTCCGCTGCATAACTTATACATATATCATATATATATTAAACTGAGAATTTAAGATACACATTAAAATACTTAAATTAATTAAAACGAACAAACTAAATCGTACGGCTTCGTGGTGCGGCATACTGAAGTAGCGCATCACCCTGCCTTAAGCTTGGCAGTGTATTTTCCTTCGTAAATACCCCTGCCAGGCACTTTCAGAAGTTCGTAAATGTACATATGAAAATGTACATAATCATATTTGTATATAAACATTTTTGTATATACAAATGTAAACAAACATACTTTTATATAAAAATAATCAATTTAGAAAAAAAAAATATTTGTTTTATTTTGAGTAAAAGATGTTTTTAGGGTGAATCAGAAGATAGTGTTTAGGGCAAAACCGGCTAATTCGACGCTGCAAGTGTGGGCATAGCCCACACACCCTTGGATGCCTTACACGTGTCCATCTATTCAACAACTTTTTTTTAATTCATTTTATGTTCATTACTTTGTTAATGTGTATTTATTTATATTATAAATATATAATTTTATGTAAATAAATATATGTACATGTTTATTATAAATTTAGTTTGAATAAATAAATAATTATTCATTTATTAAAAATAATTATATGTTTAAAATAATTATAAAAAATAAATTTATTTAAAGTAAATAATAATGCAAAAATAATAAGTTTGTGAAGGTTAGTAAGTTTATTTATATAGTTTTTTGATATTTTTAAAATTATTATTTTATAAGAAAATAAAAAAAAAATTGTTGTAGATTAAACGCCATAAAATTTTAAAAATAGTTAAAATAAATCAAATTCAATTTTAAAAAAAATGCAAAAAATGCTCGTTGTTGTTCGTGAAACTTATCAACGCAAGTGACTTGCGCGTAGAGATGTAAACAAATCGAATCGAGTCGAATATGTTACTATTCTATTCGTATTTGTACGCGTATTTATATTCGTATTCGTTCGAATATTAAATTTCGATTTATATTCGTATTTGTCGAATATTCGAATACTCCATCCCACTTAGAATAATTGTCACGTTTCCTTTGTAATTCGTAAAAGAAATTTGACCACTAATTTAAAATGAATGAAATATATGTAAAAACTTAATTAAAATATAAAATAAACAGTATATATTGTGTCATTTTATCATAAAACTGTTAATTTTTTTAATTATAATAAACAAAAAATAATTAATTGAAAAAACAAAATGTAAAAAATACTGTATAAAAAAATAATATTTAGTCATAATAAAAAAATTATTTAGCAACATATTTGAAATATGGTGAAAACAATATTTAGTCATAATAAAAAAAAAATTATTTAGCAACATATTGGTAAAATGTTAATTAAAAAAATATATATGTAAATTCATTGTGTGCACAACAAATGTAAAATTATTTATTTACTCTCTCGTCCCAAATATATATGCACTAAAACATATGATTAATATGTTAAGAAAATTATTGTTTTTTTAACAATTTGATCAAATAATTAAAAATTAAAAATAGTTTAAATTAAAAAATAAATTATTTACTGTGAAAAAATTAAAAAATATGTTAAAAAAATAATTTAAATTATATTTTAAAGCCAATAAAATGTTTTGTTATTTTGTAAAAATATGCATATTAAATTGAAATTTTCAAAAAAAATAAATTGATACAAATATAATATTTGTATAATTTTGTTTTTAAATAAATAAAAGTATATTTATAATTATTATAAACATATAATTATTTTGAATAAACAAATAATTATTTACATAAAATTATATACAAGTAAATAAATAAACAAATAATAAAGAAATAAAGACAAAATAAATTAAAAGAAAGTACTAGTGGGTGCTTGGACACGTGTAAGGCATCCAAGGGGGTGTGGGCATAGCCTACACCCACAGCATCGAATTTACCGGCAAAACCCCAATTTTCTTTCAGTCACCTCTTTTCAGCGATTCACATCACCTCACTCGCATAGCTTCCGCCGTCACCTGCTGTACAGTCTCAGTGTGCAGTCCGCGGTACGTGCTTTTTTCAGTAGTATTTTTTAATTACTAATAATGTAGTTGGAATATTTGCTGTTAATTATCACGTTTATTTTTTACATAATATTAACTAGTTTCATAGGTAATGGAATGTAGTTGGATGCTTTGTAGTCCAGTAGTTTTTAAAGTCTTTAATTGTTCATATAATGGATTAAAGTTTGAATTTTTATATTATTTGATTTTTTTTTTCCAATTTTTTTAGTTCACATTCTTGTCATGGAGGAAGATAGCAATGAAGAGTCATATGATCCGAATGACCCAGTATGGAAATATTGCCAGGTAGTTTACCCGAGAGATATAAATGATTCAGATCTCGAACCCCTCCAAAAGAAGCCGAGGCTAGAAGGCCCCACAGACGAGGCCCGCACGAAGGAGTTGTGGGAAAAAGCGTGCATTTGCTTGTCACAGTGGTTTTTCGAAGCCGGGATACCTTTTAGTGCAATTTCTAGTCCCAGCTTTCAAAAGTTGGTCGATGCTATTGGCAAATTCGGGCCAGGTGCGATAGGGCCCACTCATGAAGAGCTGGCCGGGCCTTTGCTTAACAAGGCGGTTGATGACGTGGAGAGAAAATACGTCAATCCTTGCAAGGAAGAATGGGCAGTCCATGGCTGTACCCTGATGGTTGATAGTTGGAGGGGCGAAGATGATAGTGGGGAACGTGAGAGAACGTTTCTTAATTTCTTGGTGAACTCTCCCAGAGGTTCGGTTTACATTCAGTCGGTCGATGCTTCTGATTATGGAGATAATGGGCAGAAGCTGTTTGAGGTTATTGATAGATTCGTGGAGGATGTGGGTGAGTCGAAAGTCGTTCAGGTCATCACTGATAATTTCAGAGCCATGACGCTTGCCGGTAAGAAAGCACTGGATATTATTATTCTGTTGCTTAATGGCTTAATTAGATATTTTAATTCGTCGCAGCTTTTACCTCTTTTTGTAGGAACATTATTGGAAACAAAAAGGCCAAACTTGTATTGGACTTCTTGTGTTTCTCGCTGCTTGTATTCAATCTTGGAAGATATCAGTAAAATTCCTAGTTTTGAAGCCTTACTAAAGAGGGTAGAAAGTGTGATTTCCTACATCTACACTCGACCTCGTGTGGTGAATATGCTGAGGCAACTCACGGGCCAACAGGATCTTGTTCGGCCTGGCATAACAACCATTGCCACCGCCTGTCTCACGCTTGAAAGGGTGCTTTTGCTGAGGCGGAAGCTGTGCTATATGGTAATTTCACAAGAATGGGAAGAGAGTAAATGGTTCAAAGAAGCACGTGGAGAGATGGTTACGAAAACCATCCTGTCGACTCGGTTTTGGGATAATGTTGAGAAAATGCTTAAGATCTATAGGCCTTTAATCCGTGTTTGGAGACTGGTGGACGGCGAAAAAAGGCCTTCCATGGGATATATTTACGACGCCATGTCTAAGGCCAAAGAAGCAATCAGGGACGATTGTAATGGAAAAGAGAAGAGATATAAAGAAGCATGGGAGATTATTGATAAGAGATGGGATTGCATTAAGCCTTTGCATTGTGTGGGCCATTATTTGAATCCGTTGTTCTTTGATAGGTACAAGGATGGAATGATCGTTCCTGAGGAAGTGGCGGATGGTTTCGTTTCATCGGTCGAGAGATTGGTGTTGGATCATGACGAGCAAGAAAAAATCACTACTCAAGTTTGTATATATCGGACGGCGGAAGGGTTGTTTGGGAAGAATATAGCAATTAGACAAAGGTCTACACTATCTCCGGTCGAGTGGTGGCAAACCTTTGGTGCCAAGACTCCCGAATTGCAAAAGTTTGCCGTAAAAGTGCTGAGCCTCACTTGTAGCGCTGTCGGGTCTGAGCGCGATTGGAGCGTTTTCAAACATGTATATATATTCTAGTATTTTAGCATGTGGCTATCTAATTTACTGAGCTGATTGTGTTGATTATAAATTTATGCAGATTCACAAAAGGAGAAATAGGCTTGCTCAAAGGTGTTGGAAGAAGAGGTTGTATGTGAAATACAATCAGGCTTTGAAACTTCGATATAAAGGATGTGATCGGCTTTATGCCATGAAAGATATCGATGATCATGATAACGAGTGGTTGGTAGGCAACATGCATGAACTGAGTGATTTAGGAGAGTCCGTCTTTGAGGGGAGAGAGTTGACTTGGGATACTGTTGCTACCTCCATGGGAGAAGCTGATGAGCTTGGTTTGAAAATTACCAAGTCCAAAGAAATTGAAGAAGTTGGAGAAAATGAAAATGAGAAGGAAAAGGAAAATGCATCTCCCTCCTTTAGCTCGTTTCTCAGACTTAAAGGAGGGCAAGACGATGAAGAGAAAGTTAATGAGAAGTATGAATGCATGATTGACGAAGTGGATGAAGATGAAGATGAAAATGAAGATGACGACGATGATAAAGGTGGCGACGATGAAAATGATGATGAATAAGTTTAATTTGCTGGTGTGTTAAAATGCTTGTTATTTGTGTTGTTTTTAACTTGTGCAACGAGAGTATATTATAGTTTATCTCAAAACACTAGTTTATTAATGGCTTTTGAAGGCAACAATAGTACACTACAACACCATTCTTGTACAAATGAAACTAGAGGAAATCAAAGTGAAATATAGCTCAAACGCTTAATTAGAAATCAAATGAAAAGGAAAGAGAAAGCAAACAAAACCAATGTTAAGAAGATGGAAACAAATAAAAACACAACACAACCCTTCATGCTTAACACTCACAAGGTAACAAAGCTAGTTTCATCCGAGACATTGCCACGTGCCAATCGATAGAGCACGCTCGTCGGCGAAGGTGAATTGGACGCCGACGATCTCAGCGCCTCAGCTAACGGCCCACCCATAGGCGCCCCTGGATTGTTATTATTCTCCCAAGCCATGCCCCAACTCGAATGGGCCTTATTACTATTATTATTAATATCCCTTTCCACACTAGCCACATTCGAGTTAGGCCGATCCCCAACACCGCCAGTGCCAAGCTTCAGCCCGAAATCCGATGGTGGATTTCCGGGCATCCAGATCGACAAGTTAGTGTCGGCACTGCCCGACTCTTGAATCGGTTTAGGCCAATCATCGAAGAAATGTCGTAGGGTTCGACCGCTTGATTGCCCGTCGTCTTGGGGTTCGAATGGACCCCCCTTCTTTGTCTCTATCATAGAGTTTCTATAAAGAGAAATCAAGATTACAAACACATCATGGATTGCTATAGCATATAGGTAGGGTAGTGGTTGGGGTTGATTCTACGCACTTGGAAAAGTACAAAAGAAATCAAAAGAGAGGGTCCTACGAAAGAAGAGAGTGGTGGGTGTGGGTCTAATCCAAACACGCTCCCTTGAGAATGGAGGACCCATTTCAACCCAATCTAACAAGAACAAAAAAAAATTGAAAAATAAATAAAAAGTTGTTTGAGAATACGAAACCAATTGATGGGCTTAAGGTCATTTGCATATCAAGATTTAAAGCTTCTTCCTTTTGGGGAACAAGGATACCCCTGTTTTTCTTCATCTCTAAATTCCCCAAATTGAGTAATCCCTAGTTTTTACGAATAAAAATGAAGTCTTGAATTTGAATATACCTTTGATTCAGATGGAGGAGATCCGATGAACGCGGCGTGGTGGTAGTAAGGGTGAAGGAATTGGTGCCGGCCGCAGGTGACTGCTTGGCGACGGAGTAATGGGTTTTGGGGGTTTCGCCGCCGTACGGCAGGGATGTGGGGGTTTCCACAGGCTTTCTTGAACGGTTCCGGCCTCTGTGCATGTGGCGCTCGCAGTATTTCTGCCCCGCCACCACGTCCCTCGAGCACCGCCACTTCTTCCCGTCGGTCCGGCGGCACCTCCCCGGCTCGGGATCCATTCCCGATCTCCCCCAGTACCCAGATTGCAGCACTGATATGATCCGAGAAAAAGAAGCGTAGTCAGATCTCAGAAAATGCCGTGCCAATAAACTGTTCGATGAAATGATTCACAGACAAAAAAAACAGGGGCAGCAGTTATTCAACTTACAAGGCGGCTGGTAGTAGGTGTAATACGGAGAAGACGGAGTATTGATGAGGCTTTTCTTCACGAGATGAAGAAGTTCAAGAGGAACAGAAGCGCCAGCTGTCATGTGCCTGAAGATCAGGGCCTGAAGCTCAAGCTCCTGCCATTGAGAGCAGCTGAAATAGCTTCCCATACCTGAAAATACAAAAACATATTCAAGATTTGTTTTTAATTTAAGGGTAAATACATAGTACAGTAGTTGTTTGTTGATAGAGAGAGGGGGTACTGGAGAATTTGTCGGCAGAGGGCGTGTTTGGATGATAATGAGATTTGGAGTAAGGTTCTGACAGATTAGTGTTGGGTTCAGAGGAAAACAAAGGAAGTGCACAAGGGTGAGGATCATGAGAGTTTGGTGGTGGTGTTTGGCTTTGATCCTCTGCTTCTTCTTCTTCTTGAGCTGACTCATCCCTCCATTGCTTCAGATTGAAGTCCATGATAAAAGAAAAGGATAAGAGAGTCTGTGAGTGTGTGTGTGAGAGAGAGAGAGAGAGAGAGAATGAAATTGGATTTTTGTAGTTATGGGGTTTGGGGTTGGTTGGTCCAAGTAAATCTGTGTCATGAGAAAAGTTGGTAAAGTGTTCTTGGAGGGACTTCTCTATGCCCACTTCTCTTTTACTTTTAATCACCATCTTATGTTTTTACAATTTTGTTGTTAGTACTACTTTTAGAGAACTTAAGTTCTCTAAGTTTATTGTTAGGCATGCTTTATAACGTACCCATCCTACTCAAATTATGAAATACTCCTTTGTCCGAACTAATAATCACACTTTTCTTTTTACAAAAAAAATATGAATATTCAAATAAGACAGATATTTATAGATGCAATGAATTTATGTTATTGTATGTTGCGTCATAAATGTTCCAAACGACGACAAAATTTGCCTATGGCCTTACATGACAAGGCCTTGAAATTGATCTTCAGACTCACACGAGATTCATACAAACACAAGTTCTGAAGAAAAAGAATCATTTCAAAGAGCAAGACAAACCAATTTTAAAGATCTCTGGTGACCAGCCAGTATATTTCGAGCTCTAAGACTATGATTATCGTTGGATCATCACGATCCACCGGAAGTAAAAGTACACAAGTATATTATATTTAAAAAAAATATTGTCCCTCACGATCCGCACTTTTACACGATTTCAGTTTATGAGTTTTGTGTTGTATAAATGTGACACATATCACACTTTTATTTGTCAACTTAATTTAAATTATACTATCAATTTTTAAATTTTCAATTTATAATGTTATTAATAAAAATTATTAATACAAGTATCATCAACTCTTTTGACATTACCTAAACTATAAGTTTCATAAAACAAACGGTGCCTTACTTTACATAAAACTCTTTTTAAATATCCAAAGTTTTGAAGTATATAATTCAAAATCATATTTACATTCCTAAAACAGATTACTTAATTAGAAGAATAAAGATATTGTAATATAGGCAAAAAGCTGCTAAATGGCCAATCCCCTTTTAAGGTAAAAACCCAAAAAAATCCAAGTTTGATATATGAATAATTACTTATATTAATATATATATTTTGTTAAAATTTGTACATGTATTTATATATATTTCATTTCATATTGGAGTATTTTGTTTATATAAAAAACAATTAAAAAATAGTTTTTAGACCGCGAGACTTTAATTACCAGTGGACAAGGTCCTCTGACTCGAGAGTCAAGTAAACGTAGTACAGTAAAATATACTGTAATGAGTAAACATATGATAGAGTAGCGGGGGAAGGGTTGCAGGGGTGTGTCGCCTCTCTTAGCAGCTATAGCTTTGGGGGAAGCAAGAAATAATTTAATACAGTAAGTATATAATACACAAATAAATTGATTTGATATTTCTCTAAATTAATTTGTGGTTGAATTTTATTTAAAACCAATCAAATGAAAATTATTGTTACATTAATATTTAATTATTAAAATGTAGCGTTGAAGATGACACACGTTGAACTGAAATTACTGTCTACTCTACTTGTCTTCAGAGAAGAGAAGAGAACATGACTCAGAGTCTCATGCTACCTAGCTATTAATTTATTTAATTATTTAATAGTACTGTATATTGCACTTACCAATATATTCTAGTCTCACAAATAATAAAAAAATCAACTGGAGTAATTAATTAATACTAGTAATATGCCTTGGGAAGGGCAAAAGCTGGTTCAATCTCTAGGTGTTATTCTCAGAGATAAGATCCATCTCAGTACATCTCGAACAAACAACAAAGTAGCTACCTACGGTTTACGGAGTAATTATTTTTCTGGCTTCTTCACATGTTGTGCGATGAGACTTGAGAGTAAGCAGTAGCATACTAGCATTGCTTTATGGTCAATGCGGTAATTAATAAATCGAAAATTTTACTCCCTCCCTTCCACCACGCAATAGTTACAATATTTTCCTTTTTTGAGGTGTCCCAATACACTTAAAATATTAAATAAATATTTTAACTTTTTCATTTTAAAATACTATTTATAATTATTTTATTCACTTATTTTTTAAATTTTACTCACAACTACTTAACTTAAAATACGTTTTTACCCTTTAATTTTTAAGTAAAAAAAAAATAATTAAAAAAATTCTTAATTTTTGTGCCACAAAAATATTCTATAAAACGCATTATGATTGATCCGATGTTTGTTCGACAATTTTTCAGGGTCATATTCGGGAGGGAGAAAAATAAAACTACCATTATGCTTATAGTGGACATGCTTATTTGACATCCCATATAAAAAACATGCTTTTCTACACTAAAAAGCTGTAATACACCGAAACTACCCTTGGATGGCAGCGAATCTCAAAGTCCTACATGAATTCGACAAGTACTACATGTCGAATTCATATTATCGACAAGGTGCTACTGGGCGAATTCATATTAGCTAATGTACTTAAAAATGTTTGTCGAGAGGGTATTACTTGTCGAATGCTTGTCGAATAACTGTTTACATGTAGGGCGAATTGCTTGTCGAAGAACTGTTCACCTATAGGGCGAATTGCTTGTCGAATAACTGTTTACATTTGGGGCGAATTGTTTGTCGAATAACTGTTTACAGGTAGGGCGAATCGTTTGTCATGTAGGGAGAATTGTTTTCATGAATTGTTTGTCGAATGTATGGCGAATGAAGCGCCATTATAATGGCATTTTTTTAAATTTTCACTATTCGGGATGCTGATTGCATTACCGATCACACTGGTGTATTATATTCTTCTCGATTTATAATAACTTGTTTGGCTTAAGTTCGAGCAGCGACTAAGGGTGGATTATTTTGAGATTGAAGAAATCAAGCCATTTATGTTTATACGAGTGCTTCATGAAGAATGTTTCTTCAGTCATTGAATGTACGATTTATGTTAGTGGTACATTTTTACCACTAACATGCAATACTACCTCAATAAACATGCAATACTTTTGTAACACGAAAATTAAGAAAAATATTAATTTTTACCTTTTAATTTTTAATTAAAAAGTAAAAAATTAACATTTTTTTTAATTTTCGTGCCACAAAATTATTGTATGTTTATTGAGGGAGTATTTGTTCGCAAAACTGTTCAAATTTATTTATTTATTTTATTTTATTTTTATATAATTATAAATTTAATAAATATTATAAAATACATATTTTATTTTTTATTATTATATATTAAAATATATTTTTTCTATTCAATTAAAATAAATTTGATCACTGTTGTTGAAGTTAAAATAATTTCAACTTGTCTAACATAACTAAAGACTTGTGGTATGTATTACAAAGTTCACCTTAAATTTTTTATTATTTTATTCAATTTATATGTTGTACACAAAAAATTTACACACATTCAAAGTTTTTTGTCAAGACTATTAAATTGATTACATAAACTTAAAGATAGATAATATAAAATATATATGTTATTTTTATATTTATATTATTTTTATACGAAAAAATTATTTTTATTTTTTTAACTATATAAAAATAACTTTATATAATAATATTTTTTCCAGTATTAACATATGACTGTATTGAATTTTTATATATACAATACAATGTATTGTACTCCTAGTTATATTTATTGATATAAATTACAATCAAACAAGCTTTGACTTTAACAACATAAATTATTAAAATAAATATATTATTTGATTTGTAAACATTTACTAAGAACTAATTTATTGCTTGATGACAAAAATATCACAAAAAATATACTTGTGGCCACATCTATATCCTATCTCGAATCAAGAAATCAAAACGTAAACTCAAACTAAATTTAATTTAATGTTTATAGTAATTTTACTCCAATCGACAAATCAATATTCAAATTCAAAAGAATATTTTCAAAATATTCTCATTATATCACTTTTTATATTATTTTTATAAATAACTAATATTTTTACAAATTTATAATTTAACCCTTTAATTTTTAAATTAAAATATATAATAAATATAACTTTAAGTATATGAATTGTGTTATTTTATTTTTAATGTCAATGGAATAATTTAGTATTTAATGTAATTTAATATTATGATATGTACTTTTATTATTAAAATTTATTTTAATTAATGAATGATATGATTATTAAAAAAATTATGTTGCTAAAAAAATTAAATTAGAAACTAAAATAAATAAAAAATAAATTGATATGTTATTTTTATTAATTTGTAAAAGAGAAATAACTTTTTTATAAATAAAAATAGTTATTAATTTAAGTTTGAGTTGATGTAAATTTAAATATTTTTTGTGTGAGCACACACTTAAATCAATAATAAGCTTAAGTTTTGGTATTGATTGGATCATCTCCCAAAATAAGTTTTTGGTATCTCCAAGATGGAAAATGCTACATTAACACCAGGTGTAGAGAGGGCTCTCTAAACCACCAATCAAATTTTGACACATAGTATTATTGATTAAAGTATTTATTATTATTTTTGATATAATATCTATACATTTGGTAATACAAATCAAATAAAATTTTGTTTAATTTCCTTCAATTGTTAAATTTAGTATGAATATTTTAGTTACTATAAATTTTAAATTAAATTAAATTTATTAATTAGTTTAGTAAATTTATTAATTATATTGCTAATAAAACTAATGAAGTAAGTACTTATATTCAATTTATAAACTAAAATTTTACATTAAATTAAAAAAAAATTAGAATAGTAAGAAAATTTTAAGTATAATAAATATTATTTTATTTATAATTAATTTCTTAAAATTACATTCAAAGAAATAATTATTTTAAATATAATAAATTGTACAATATAAATGTTATACAAAAAACATTAATAAAAAAATATACTCAGTACTACATATTTTAATAAATCAATATTTTACTTAAAATTAATTTTTTATAATGAATTTGACATAAAATATACTTTATTTATTAAAATTCATTCTATTAAATTTTGTATAATGAAATTGACATAAATTGTAGCTATTTATTTAAAATTATTTATACATAAGTAAAATAATTGAATTGAATTTGTAGTGTGAAGTTGGTGTGTTCTTCATCATAATTTCTATCTAAAGTGCACTAATATTCTCGATCATGGTAATCAATTTGTAAAATATTAAAATGATGTGAATTGCATATGTATTGAATGAACAATTTTTTGTTTATACGATGTGAATATGTCATATAATGTAATTGAATAATGTGATAATTAATACATTAATATTGATAATAATTAATTGATACAATTTTAAAATAAATTATTCAAATACATTAATTAATGAAGTGTAATGATCTAATGAGCATTTTTTTTATTATGGTTATATAAAAATGTATTAATCCTATAAAAATAATGATAATAAAATAATTAATTTTAATTATTTACGTGACATTTTAATACAATAATATTGAATAGAATTAAATAGTCATTTAAAAAAATGAATAAAGTTGAATTGAATCAACGAAAATTGTTTTTATCTTAAGCCTTAACAACGTGAATTGATATTTTAGTTGGATTATACAAGTAGTATAATTTGATTTATTTATTTTTAAGTAAAAATTTAAAATCCTAATATATAGTTTAAATAATTGTAACATTAAGTATGTGTACATAATATAATAAATAAGTACAAATTAGAAAACACTATTGATTTTAATATTTTTTTTCAAATATTAAAAACTTGTGTATAATTAATAATAAGAAAATTGGAAAAACTCTATTTTGTTAAAATAGTTTTTTAAAATAAAAAAAAAATATCAGACATCAATTTATTATATAAATAAAATTCTTTTTACTAATCTAATTATTAATAAATATAATTAAGTTCTTAATTTTTAATTAATTATTTTAATTTAAATTATAATTTTAAATAATCAATTGAATTGAATTGATGTGTAGGAACTTCATTAATTAAATTTGCTTATTTATCAAATTGATAAATTTTGT
>JACOMQ010008850.1:0-12584 GCA_014843705.1 Euphrasia arctica
GTCGGACGACATTGGACGGTCTTGTCGGACGACACCTTCTGGTGTCGGACGACAGAGAGGCCAGAAGCCTCTCGTTTTGCGCGGTCGTGCCTCGGGTGCGATGGCTGGGTGCATTTCGGGTCAGGGGTTTCGTCGTGAACACAGTGGGCACACTGGATGTCGACTGGGCTTGTCCGGATGTTCGAGTAGTCGAACGGACATGTCACGGGTAGTCGATTTCCAACATTAGATGCACAGGAAGTGGTGCTGGAGGTATCATATCTTGCACCATCATTTTTTATTCTTTTTTTACCAATCAGCAATTGATTATTGTTTGTCCCCTTTCTTTCTTTTCTCTCTTTGTGTTAGGTGTTTCTTCTTATGCACACTCTCCTCGAACTAGATATCACAGAATCAATAGCGAGAAAGACACCCCACTTTACCTGGACAGAAGCCCATCATCTAATTCCAGACAACGTAGTTCAAGTAGTAATGGTTCCGAAAAGCATCCATGCAGTAGTTTCTCAAGGAGCCGCTGGGATAACAACCGTGACAAGGACAAACCGACAAATAGAAGTCTGTTCAAATATGTACGTTTAATTCTGTTCAAATATGTGCGTTTAATTCTGTTCGATTCAAATGTTTCTGTTCCTTCTGATAAAAATTAAGCATGTTGTAACTTTATAAATCAATTTTTATCCTTCTTTTAGGATTCACGGAAGTCATGAACCGATGCTGGCGATTGACGATTCAATAATTCCACCTCCATTTATAAAATACGCCTTAAGGGAACTTACTGAAATTGAAACAACCATGCACTCGCTTTATGATATATCTTATTGTGAAGAGGTTACTGTTTTTGAAACTTTTATTATTCTAACTTTATTACAAACCAAATATATATTGCGTATCTAGAAATGATCAATGATGCGTATTTAGTTATTATATACGTATGAAATTATGTTTATATTAATTAGTAAGTTGATATCTATTTTAAAGGTTACATGTTTTTAGACATTTAGGACTTCCTGTATATTTACTTTGTATCATATTAATAAAAATTTCAGATATGCTCTTGGGAGGTTTGTGACAGGCGCCATGAAGAGCTTATTCCTTGAAGATTACTGATTCCTCAAGTTATTTTCAATTTAATTTTGATGTATAATTGATGATATAGTTTCAAAACTTTCTCGAAAGTGGGTGGGCACATGCATTTGCACTGTGAAAACCATTTTCAGCTGCAGCATGGAATATGGATGGTGTGTGTTGTTGATATTATGGGTTTTGGAATGTATCTCATGTCATTGTCCTAAAGTGCAGGTTAGTCAACTTGGCATTGCTGCCCAAAAATACCAGTCGGCTACCCAAAATACATCACTCAGTCCCTCAGTTTCCGATCTTTCATGGAATCATGGAATCAACTCAGTCCCTCAGATTATTTACTGGTGAGTAAATGCTCTCTTTCATGGAATCAACTAATTCGCAAGAATCTGAATCTGGTCCTGTACTTTAATCAATAACAATCCTGCTTTCCCTGCTAACCCAATTTTCTCTTTAATTCTACAATAGGCTTCTGTGCTTTTTAAGGGCATTGGTCACTCTATAAATTCTGCAAATAACCTGGTATTATTTCCTAATTTAACTGAGTAAACTCTTCATGTATGGATCTAGGTAATTTCGTCTTTTCTCAAGTAAAATAACATAACATATGTTTTATGATTCAGGTGCTAAAAGTTCTATCTGCCTCCCCGTCAGATTAATATAAAGTATACATATGTGTCATGCCACATAATTAATATAAAAATATTACTATCTACAAAAATGTTTTAATTATGTATATAAAAAAAAGATAATTTTTTTATCGAGTTTCTATAATATCATTTCTACGCAACTCTTTATAATATCATTTCTCTGCAACTCTTTATAATATCATTTCTCTGCAACTCCTCTTTTCCTTAGCTTCTTCTTCCAATAATTTTTGGGCCATTGGTTATAATTAGTTTTTCAAGTATAAACATTTGCATGTAAAATTAGTTTTTTTTTGGTAAGTTTTCTTCTCGGCTTTTCTATGTTGCCTTTTTCCATCAATAGATGCCGCACTCTATAATTCATTCTATTGTAAAAAAAATTGAAAGTTTTTTTCTAGGTTTCTTTAATTTTTTTTATTAATTGGCATTGGGACTTTTCTATCAACTTCGATTCTGATCGAAGTTTTCTTTTGAATGCGTGGACAAGGAAATTAAACGGGTAGCTGATCCATTAGAGGATGAACTGCAATCCAGGAGTTTTCGACAACCACTCGATAAAAATTGATAGACATTTTGGAAAAATTGAACAACTGGAGTACTGTATCACTCGATAAAAATTGATAGACATTTTGGAAAAATTGAACAACTGGAGTACTGTATTTCTGTAAAATATTTTTTTAATCATTCATTTTTTTATATGAAGAGAATGACCACATCATGATTTTTAGAAAGAATACTAAAATTCATGGTTTTAATTGCAAATTGCAAAAAGTTGAGTTTTTTTTTTTGCAATCCATGTAAATGTTAGTATTTTTAATGCAACAATTCATTTTTAAATTGTTTATATTATGTTTGATTTTTTGGTTAATTATTATAAATTTTTGAAAAACACTTTAAGTAATTTTGCTATAAATGTTTTGTATTATTATAAAAATTATTAAAACAGATTAAAAAATGAGATATTTTAAATAAATATAAAATAATTATTCAACTATTTATATTTATAATTTAAAAGATTATATGTTTAAGAAAACTAATGTAACTATTGTAAATTATTATTCAAAAAAATTTCTAAATTATCTTATTTATTTCATTTTTTTTATTTTTTATATATTTAATAAAGAATATAAATAAATTAATAAATCAATTATATTAAGAATGAGGATAGTTATCTTACAAATAAATAATTATTTAATAATTTAATTCTATTAAATATACAACCATTCAACCTTTATAATTTTTACAGGTTATATTTATTTTTAAGTGAGGACTGAAAACAACGATAATTATTAGAAAATACATTTTTTCATCCTATTTTAATAAGTTTTTTTTTTGCTTTTGTTATATTTTTATTTGCATCATCATATATTAATTGTTCCTTAGTAATAAGTGTCGAAATCCGGGACTTAATATTAGTAACTTCATATATTTAGAAATTTTGTATTGCAAAATATTAGGTTGCGATAAGAACGAGAACCACCCGATAATGACAACTAATTTGGTTTATAAGGAGATATTTTGAAATTTGTAATGAGAATGAATTAGTTTTTTTGTATTTTTAAATTTTATTTTTGTTTCAATCTGCTTTTATTAGTAAAACCTGCCCGTGCCATGCACGGTAATTTTTAATGTAATTTATCTAATAATAAAAAAAAATACAAATAATTAAATTAAAAAAAAAATTAATTACGGTAGTTAAAATAAATTAATTTCATGCTTCAATATTATGTTTTAAATAGAGTTATATACTATTTCTTATTTTAAGAAATAGTATTTTTTTTTTTTTTTTGCATTTTCTATTATATTAAGATAAAGATTGGAGTAACATATTAATTTATGTTTACTATGTAAAATATTTATACAAAACACACAAATTAACAATAAAATAAAAAATGATATAATATAATTAATTCATATATTTTGAAAGACTTCTTTATAAATTACATTAATTGTTTTATTTGTGAGTTCACCATTCTCATCGCAACATAACAACTTCAATCCGGCTCTATTTGTGATTTTTGAAAGTGCAACATACAACAGCCCATTGGTAAAAACCGATTTCTTCAAATATATTCCAACGCGTGACAAAGATTGACCTTGGCTCTTGTTAATGGTCATAGCGTAACATACCATTAAGGGGAATTGACGACGTTGGAATCAAAATGGAATCTTTACATCTGAAGGAGTAAGAGTAAGTCTTAGAATATATACTATGTCGTCCTTATTTTTTCCTCTCAAGACCTTAGCTTTTATTACGTAAGTTCCAAGCTTCAACACAACCATTTGAGTTCCGTTACACAAACCGGCAGCGTGATCGATATTTCGCAAGAGCATTACCGTCACTCCAACCTTAAAAAAGATATTATAAGGATTAATTGTTTATTTAAAAATATATACATAATTATTGAATATATATTTTATATAATATCTTAAAAAAGACTGAAAAAAATTATAATTTTCTAAGATTTAATATGACTAACCTTTAGGTTCAATTGATGATTAGGCATTTCTGAACACTTTATAGTATTTAAGAATTCAACCGAATGCATTTGATCAAACATCTTCGTGCCCTTTTCAGTTGTTTCAATAGGATCGGCCCTGAGATAAATCATTTCTTCTGTTGAATGCATAGATACCATATAATCATTAATTGATTGTACGTATTCCAACGTTGGCGCCAGGATTGCACGTCCCTGCAAATAATCGACGTCTCCAATATGATCAGCGAAAGATGGTAAAGTTGTTTCTACAATGGATTTTATGTAGTCATTACTCTTATGTATGAGAAGATCAGGAGGATTTCAACGACTATTTCTCCATCATTATCTTCACCAATTGAACCGTCCCCGATTGATTGCATCCAATTTGAGAAATTTCTCAACTCATTCAAATTTGAACCGCCAACATTGTTTTTCAATCGCATATTTTTCGTTAATCTCAATACTTTGCAATCCCGCCATATCTTAGATGAGTTGATTGTTGCATGAACAATTTCTGGCCTCGTCCCTTTGGGTATCACCGGAAGAACCTGACGGAAATCCCCACCGAATACTATAACTTTGCCTCCAAATGGAATACTCTCAGCATCAGGATTGTTTACTTTCATAATATCCCGAATTGTTCGATCAAGAGCTTCAAAACAATTCCTATACGATTAAAAAAAACAAAGTATTAATATATACCACCTATTTAAAGAATATAAAGAAACAAAAATATTCATTTAGAATAATTATTATTCTATATTTATATTTTATGTAAATAATTATGCAAAATTAAATTATTAATATATATCATTGGTAATATATAGATATTAATTATATATATACATGTATTCTCTATTTAAACGTGTAAAGAATAAATCCACTAATGAATTTTTTTTAATAAAAAGATAATGAATATATGAAAAAGTGTTGTTAAAAAAATAATGAATTATATTTGATCAAAAAAATTACGCACTTAAATAGAGCATAATAATCACAACTTTATTTTGAAGATAGCTAATAAAATTGATAATGGATAATATAAAAAAGGGAAAAAAAAAACACTTTAGTACCTGATCTTAAGTCCATTTTTCACTTTAGTGCCCGAGTTTTTTTTTTACTCATTAGTACCTGACCTAAGGCATAATTCCACTTAAGTACTGAAAGTGGCTGAATCCGGCAACACGTGCCGGGCACGTGACTTCACCTGACACGTGTCTCGCTTGCATTGACTTCAGAGGAGAGTTTACGTTTTTGCCCTTTTTATTATTTAAACCTTTTATTTTTTATTTTTTAAAACACAAAATCTTTTTATTATTTAAACCTTTTATTTTTTATTTTTTAAAACATAAAATCGTAAAAACAAATTTCTCAATTTGGGGTTGCAATAGAAATCGATGGGGCAATCCCCAATCATCTTCCAGATATTCGACCGGAAGCTGTAAAGGAGAGTCCGCAAACGCACTCTCGGAGGCTGAGTCCGCAAACGCACAACTCGATCCGGACAAATTTGTAGTCGTCGGAGGCTGAGTCGTAGCCGAACCCGAAGCTTGGGTAATTAGCCGCGCCGAAGTCGAGGAGGCGCGGCAGCTGGCGGAAATCGGCGGTGAAGGGGTTCCAATCGCCCAGATATTTTGGGATTGGAATTGTAAGAGTATGAGGCCGTTGCAGGCGGCCACAGGGAAGGCGGGGGGCTCGGGCGCGCCTCCGCGGAAGGAAAAGCACCGGAGCAGCTTCACATCAATTGTGTGTTCGCCGTCGGCGAGGTTTAGGGAATCTATGGAGAGGGAATAGATTTCGTTGCTGGTGGTTCGGAGAGGACGGTGGATGGGCAGAATTTGTTGGTCTGCGTGTGTGAATCGACGAACGATGAGTCGTCGATGGTGCGCCACCACCAGTTGCTGACGGACCGGAAGCAGAGGAGAGACTCGGGCGGCAGGCGGAGGAGGATCTCGCGGTGGAGTTCGGAGGGGATGTCGGACATTTTTAATCGGCGGTGAAGGATAAAGAATTGTGGTTTCGAGTTCAATTTGGGGGAAAGAGACAATGTGTTACGGGTTTTGATTCTGAATATCAAGGTATAAAAATACATTTATGTTTTTATGTTTAAATGTGTAATAGATAAATTTATGAAAAGACCTAAATACTCTCCATCAGCTCAAGAAAAAAAAATTGAAGTCACGTGCCCGACACGTGTTGCCGGATTCAGCCACTTTTGGAATTTAAGTGGAATTATGCCTTAAGTCAGGTACTAATGAGTCAAACAAAAAAGCTCGGGCACCAAAGTGAAAAAGGGACTTAAAGTCAGGTACTAAAGTGTTTTTTTCCTTATAAAAAAACATGTTACAAAGATTGAATTAAGATTAAAACTTTAAAATAACATAGAGAATGTACAGAAAATCAATATTAAAAACATGATGCTAAAATTAGTATTTGCTAATTCAAAATTTTGATAATATAACTTAAAGAACTCTTGATCCATTTATTGAAAAACATAAATAGATATAACAAATAATATTAAAATATTAATAGAAATATTACATGTGCGTCATTGGAGCTTCATCCCATATAATAAGTTTCGCTTTTAAAATCATACCGGCGGTGTCACTCCTTTGAGCAATGTTGCACGTGGATGAATCAGCCAAGTTTAATGGTATTGAAAATTTAGAAAGTTTAATGCTATACCACTTGAAGCAACATTCAAGACAATTTCTCCGCGCAATCGAACAGCCGCTGATAGAGTATTCCAGATAAAAGTTTTTCCTATTCCTCCATAACCGTACATGAAAAATACATGTCCTCTATCATTGTTTAATGATTCCATTATAGAATCGTAAGCAATTCTTTGTTGGTCGTTCAACATTGACACATACTTCATATGATCTTCCTTCAGCGCGGCTCGATTGTAATCTAATTCCACCGCAATAAGTTGATTTCCAATATAAGTCAAATCAACATGATCGGGAAAAGGCAATGTATTATAATCTCGTAGAGATTTTCCTTGTTTCTGCAAGAGATCTTCAATTTGTTGCAAACATAAATTTTCAATATTTTCGTTGCTCAACGTCAACTTTGCATGATAATTAAAAACAATTAACACTAATTCTAAGAAAACTAATTAGTGAACTACAAATGTCTTAATAATAAAAATAGAATATGAATAATTATGTTTGATTTTCACTGTACACAAAAAAACATAAATAATGTTAATAATTTATTTAGCTAATAAAAGTTAGGACAAATAAAAGCAACGCCTAACTATCATACTTTAATCAAATCATTTTGTAGCACATATGGAATATTGGATAACTATTAAAGTTACAGAACTTATAAACATGATTTAATAAATACTACAGTAGTACAGTGTACGCGGAAAAATCGCTCTTTCTATTTGTAATCAAAGCAAAGCATGATGTAATCAAAGGAAAGCATTAGTAATATTGGATAACTATTAAAGTTACATAGCTTATAAACACTTAGCTAATAAAAGTTAAGACAAATAAAAGCATCGCCAAATATCATACTTTAATCAATTCATTTTGTAGCACATATGTATGTATTGGATAACTATTAAAGTTACATAACTTATAAACATAATTTAATAAATACTACAGTGTACGTGGTGTAATAATTCAAATATTTAATAAAAGATGAAAATACAAATGATATATAATTATTTAAGACACTATTATAATAGTTAAATTAAAATTTAGGATAATAAGTACAGGTAATAATAGAACCATTATAGATATAACTTGAAAATAAAACAACCTGGTTTTGATTTCTTCTTTTGGCGGCATGAGTAGAAGATGATTATGGATACAGTCTATATGACAAAGTATTCAAGTGAAATATTAAGATTTGCAACTGCTTCAGCAGTTTAAGAAACTATCAAAAGAGAAGACGATATAACAATCTTTTATCCTCAAAATGAAAATAAATAATAATATTACGCAATAAGATTAAATTTGTGATTTATAAATAAGAGGTAGAAAAGTTCGTGTTATTTAAGTAAATCAATTTTACAATACACTAATTGTTAATAGTTTTGATTTTTTGACAAATATAATTGATTGGTAGAAAAGTTGGTGTTATTTAAGTAAATCAATTTTACGATACACTATTGTTAATAGTTTTGATTCTTTGACAAATATAATTGATTCTAACTATTAATACTTTTGATTCTTTGACAAATATAATTGATTATAACGGAGTATAAATTAAATATAAAGATTTTTAAATATATGCGTAAGGAAAGTAAATAAATAAATATATAGAAAAAAAGAAATAATATAATTTAAGAAATATATATAAGTACTTCCTTATTATTGTACTATATTTATATTTTTATTAATTTAAGTATAATAAAAATAATATTTGTCCTCTAACGCAATTTTTTGTATTGAGATTTATATAAATTCAATTATAATAACATAAATAATTTTTTTATCCATTATCGATTTTTTAATTTGGTTTTATTAAAAAGTGAAAGGATAATGCTTTTAATACAGAATTAAACTTAATAGCAGATAATTAAATTAAAAAAATATTAATGGATCAAATTATTTATTTAATTAAAGAATTACTATATAAATAATATAGTATTGGCAAGTAAGAAATTTTTGTTACTATTATTTAAATAGTTAAAATCTGAAAATAAATATCAAAATTAAGCAAATCAAAATAAAATAACTTGAATTACATAAATTTTTCGAAAATAAACATATTTTAAATTAAACCAATCATATAAATAAAAATCAACAAAAAATAACTTGGTTTATAAATCCAAGTCGGAATCATAATAAATTTCTGGTTTGACGAACAACGTCGATGTAAAACTATAGTAGGAGAAGAGTAACGTCATACCAAGTCTAAAATTATTCTGATCATAAAATGATCTCCAAAAATCACCCAAAAAAACTTGATTTTTATCTTTCTCATTTCCTTTTAGCAAAGGGACTGACATTTTTTCTCCTCTTTCATTGGCCAGAGTCGGTTCAAACATCTTATCAATATCATTATGCAAAACAAACTGACTTGGAATAGTCTGCAAAATAAGTTGTAAACCTAAGAATGAAGGTATAATTAAATGCAAAAAATAAAAATAAAAATTGATGCATTACTTACCAAGCGACAGCACTGATCACTTTCACTTTCTATGGTTAATAAGAAACTGGAAGGGAAAAAGGAGACATCCTTACATCGTAGTACATCAGCATCATAGTTTATTTCAACTTTGTCTGTATCAAAAATATTGACATTGAAGTGCGATGGATCAATTCATTGGAATGTCAACACTTGTCCGAACTTAATATCATATCTTTGTTCGAATGCTGTCGATCCTCTACGTATATAAAAATGTTGTCGATCCTCTACGTATATAAAGACGTTTCATATAGTCGACATCTAAGGAAACACTTATCATTGGACCATTAGGGGTCTTGATATTGGTGTGCTTTGGAATCTTGTAGGCGCATCTTTTTCGGAATGCTCTAGGAAACACCTAGCAATATTTTAAATTATAAGAAAAAAAAGTAACATAAGGTTAGATAATAAAACATTAAATTATAAAGTAAGTGTTAGATAATAAAACTTTAAATTATGTATAAGTCTGTATACTTACAATTTTGGCCATTATTGAACATATTAATCATTGTGTGGAATTTTGGGGCTTATGGAACTTTAATAACTACAAAAAAAATTCATTAAAAAGCCGTAAAACATATAAATTACTGAGCTATACGAAGTAAAAAATATATTATATCTAAGAAAATTATCATACAAATTACTGAAGCAACTAAAAGAACTAACACAATTATTTAATTGGAGAGAATTGTTATACAGTTCCATTAATGTTTTATACACAAAATCATAATTAAAATAAAAATAAACATGGAGAAGGCTTACACTTATCCACATCACCATAAGCATCTATATTGCCTGAACATTTGGTGGACTTGTTACTGGACATTATAACTCTAAATCTGAAATTTTTGCAGTATACTCAAGTGAGATACTTCAATAACCCATAATGTTGCTGGACTATAAGAAACTATATATAGGAAGGCGATAAAATAAAAGTTTAATTGTCATATATATGAAAATAATTATAGTAATATAGCGTTAATCTGGACTCATTTATTCTTCCAATTAATAATTAGCACAAAATATTGTAAATTGATAGAAAATAAGTTATACGATATTTTGTTAATATATTTGATTCATTGACATATATAATTGATTGAGATGGAGTATAAAGTTAAGATACAGACTTTTAAATTTATGCTTATGGAAAGAATCTTTTTAAATATATAGAAAGAACAGGGAAATATAATTTACGCCGTATATATATTTAAACATCGGTATTTTACTTTAAATATATTATTAATTCATAAATTATTTATTGTTATTCTAATAAAATTAAATAACAAAAAAACCACTCACACGTCTCTCTCTCCCAAACACACCGTCCGCGCACGCACACACAAAACGTAGAATGAATTGGTTATGAAAAGTAAGGATAATTACCGGACGAAGTTGCGCTAGTATTCCTCGCAGTTCATAAGCTCTAACCTACAAATCAAAATTAAAATCCAGAATCAGAAATGTTTGTTTATCAAACTGGATATATATATGAAGTTTAAACAACGGAATGGAATTACTATATACAATAATTAAAAAAAAAATTAAGGAATGTAAATTGGGTATTCCACTCTATGAACTACACGAACACTCGTTTCTGACCTCGAACATCATATAAGGCTGTCGTAGTATCGAAGGGAGAACCACTTGCCGAGGGTGGAGGCGATTTGAAACAGCCGGCGGAGAAGAAACAAAGGCTTCTTCTGATATATCGTCGAGATTTTCGATACGTTGTACGCCATCAAGAACGTCCCTTTGCAGTTTATTGGAATCATGATGATCAACCTGCAATACCTTTAATACAAATCCATATATAAAGAAGAGACTAATGTACTTTAATAAAAAAAAAGTCGAAACTAAGGAAATGACCGGTCACCAGTACGATGCACAGGCTAATTATCGTTTCCTAGTAACATAATTTAAAATATACCATGTGGAATGTGGATACACAGGGAATATGTTGTACCGGTCATCTCCTTCAACCAATTCAACCAATTCAGCATGACGCATCCACATGCCTACAAAATACAAAAGAAAGAGCACATAATAAAATTAAATAACAAAGAAACCTAAATTGTTTAAATAAAGAGAAGACAAATAGAAAATTAATATAATTGCGTATTGTGCAAAAAGATAAATAAATGTAAATAAATATTTACGGAGAGAGCTGCAAAAAAGAAACATTACATCATAACAATTTGTAAAAAATACAAATAAATTAAGCAAATCATGAGCTCAAAATCGCTAACAAATTACGTACCTCATGAATACTATATGAGGGCTGCAAAAAAAAACAAAAACAAAAAAACAATTAGAGAGAATATATAAAATGATGGTGAGAATGAAGAAGAAAGAAACTATTTAAATAGATTTTCAAACGGTGAACTATAAATTAAATTTTATATTAATATTTGATAATTAATTTTGTAAAGACTATACGGATTGATTTCTTTATATAATTATATTAATATAATTAATATAAATTAATTAATTTTGTAAAGATTATAGAGATTGATTTGTTTATTATGTAAAAATGATTTTTTCTATATTGTTATTTTTATATATATGGTAAGAGAATTAAGGAATTGATATGTAAAAATTTATTTCGGTTATAAAACGTATTTTGTTAAATCTATTTATAATTCATATTACCGAAAATTAATGAAAGATTCATTAATGTGCTTATCCTAAAATCCTTTTTATTCAAATTTTATATAGTAACCGAAAATTATATAACATAATTTGGGCTGCATAGTCAATGTGGATATATATGGAAGTGTCATATGGCCAACCAATATGTATTTATGGAATTTGAAAATTTTACTAAATATGAAATTATTATATAATTAATTGAATTAAAAGTCACGTCATAATCAATAAT
Organism: Euphrasia arctica; assembly: GCA_014843705.1. Lineage (NCBI taxonomy): Eukaryota > Viridiplantae > Streptophyta > Magnoliopsida > Lamiales > Orobanchaceae > Euphrasia > Euphrasia arctica. Next base: position 12,231 of record JACOMQ010008850.1, read on the forward strand.
AAAGTCACATAAAAATAATAAAGCCACATAAGAATTTATAGGCCAATGAAAGCTTTGGTTGTGCCACGTAGTGTGAAATGCTCATTTTTTGTAGTGTATTTTTTTGTGTTCACACTGCACACGTGGGATCAGAAAAGCCTGGATTTATATATTAAACTAGTCCTCTTGCCCGTGCGATGCACGTGCTTTAATTCCATTTTTTTTACTCGGATTAGTGCTCAAACATGTTAAATTTAATGTTTAACATGAACTGATTTTAGATGTAGATGATGGAAAAATAAAGATTAGGTGATGATTTAATTGAAAAAGTACATATAAGAAATTACATTGATATTACAAATTTTGGAATACTTC
>JACOMQ010008851.1:0-12582 GCA_014843705.1 Euphrasia arctica
TTGATAAATCTTGCCACACCTCACATGAAAAGATCTCTTTCTCACGACGTGAAAAACCCGGATGGTCCTGGAAAAATTAGCAGGTTGTGTTCCTACGCGCAAATCCCTTTATAGATATAGATTACGTATATTAATTTGTATTTAAATTTAATTTGCATCGATTCTGGCATGCAGTTCTCGAACTAGTACGGCAATGTCCTTGTGGAGAGGACAAGATAAAGTCGTTACAGCTATAGAAAAGAGAATTGCAGATTGCACATCTATACCTGTAGGTACGGTATAGTATGCATGGGGCATTTTGATTTGCATAGTAATAGTATACGTACATACTATATTAATTATGATTGGTCTTGAATTTGGATCTCAGAAAACGGACAAGGCTTTCAGGTCCTTCACTACGAGGTGGGACAAAAGGTCGATATTCACCGTGACTACTTTTTACCCGGTGAGAAAGGGACAAAGGAGATCGGGAGCCAGCCGACAATTACTGTTGTTATTTACTTGTAATGATTTGTGTCATACTATTTCCTAATTTTGTTTAATTAACGGTTGTTGTTATTTTAGTAATTAAATAAACAGTAGTACATAATATGAATTTATGATGGAAGGTCGGACGTTGAAGAAGGCGGTGAGACGTTTTTCCCATATGCGAAGGCGAATGGCCTTTATGTAAAACCGAGTATGGGTGATGCTTTGCTCTTCTGGAATAAGAGGCTCGACGGCAGTGTGGATCCGTTAAGTATCCACGGTACGTACATAAATAAATAGCTAGTTAACCTTTTATTATAACCTTAAATATAATTAGTAATTTTTGTTAATTGTATTTTTGCATGGATTTGGCAGGATCTGCAGCTGTGATCAGAGGGGATAAGTGGGCATGTACGAAGTGGCTACACGATGCTAAATTTACACAACCAACAACGACGCCAACCTCGACATTGACACCGACACCGTTTTCTACACTTGGACAATTTCGTTTAATACTCTTATTTTATGTTTTTTCTTTTTTTTGCATTTTCATTTTTTATAGTTTAGGATAAAATTTGAAAAATATGAGTAAAATTTTATTTTAATAAGAAAATTTTAAATTTTTTTATTTAAATTTAAATTTGAATTTAATCCGGTTGAACTTAACTAGATTATTCTAAACCGAAAATGAACTAAAGTTTTTATTATAATAATTATAATAATTTTATATATTATTAATTACTATTTTTTACAATGTTGAATAATATTCAACAATATTTTTAAACTGAAATCATTCATATAAATTTTATTTTATTTTAAATTGTGAATTAAACTTAATTGATATGAGTTATATTTAACTAGAATCACTCTCCCGTATAATTTTTCTAAAAATTAATCGTATAAAATAATTTAAATAATTAAATTTTATTTTTTAAATTTTATTTTTTCAAAATTAATCGTATTTAATAATTTAAATAATTAATTTGTATTTTGTATTTTTTTCTAAAATGAATCAAATGAAATTATTTAAATAATTAATTTATATTTTGTAGATAATTAAATAATTGATTTTAATTTTAATTTTATTTTTATTAATTATTCATAGTATGTAATAATTTAAATAATTAATTTGTGTTTTTGTAAATTTTTTAAAATTAATCGTATGAAATTATTTAAATAATTAATTTATATTTTGTAGATAATTAAATAAAATTGATTTTAGTTTTCTTTTTATTAAATAATTAATACTACTACCAACTGTAATTATTTATTTAAAAATTTAAATTGTAGACGATAATAATAATAATATTATTATTATCATTATTATTATTATTATTATTATTATTATTATTATTATTATTATTATTATATTTTTATTTTTAAATATTAATTGACAATTTTAAAAAGTATTACCAAAATTGACAATGGTAAAAAATATTACCAAAATTTGATTAATACAATAAATTTGATATTAACGTATTAACAAAATTAAATTAAACTATTATTTTTTTATAATATTAATAATTAAAATAATTAATTATGTTTTTATATATAATTCTGTAGTGTGAACACAATAATATTGAACATTTTTCATTGATCCACGTGCAATTTAGAGATTCAGAAATTATATATATATAGAAGATAGATAGATTAAATTGTGAATTAAACTTAATTGATATGAGTTATATTTAATTAATTGAATAAAACTGAACTTATTCATATAGAACTGGACTTTATTATTGAACGGAAAGTTTTCTTTATTCATAAATTCATTCTTTATTCATAAATCCATTTAGATATGTTTAATATTTAAAAGAATTTAATTTCAGTTCAAAAATAGAGTTGATTTGCCAAGGAAAATAGTTCTTGGAGATAAAACATATATTTGTTGAAATTTTTGTGATCAAGTTGATGAAATCTTGTTCTCTCCACAAGGACATTGTCGCACTATTTCGAGAACTGCCAGAATCGATACAAAAATATACGAAATTTATATTTATAAATGGATTCGCGCGCGCATCGGAACAAAACTTGCTAATTTGCATATTTTCTTAAATTATATTTGTTAATGACATATTTTCTTAAATTATCCTCAGAATAATTAATTTTTACATTAATATTCAATTTAAAGTATTAAAATAATTAATAAGGGATAAAATTAAAAAAAAAATCTTAATATGTGTGTATGAACTTTTATAATGACATATATTTTGAATTGTAAGAATATATATTAGCATGTAGTTCGCTCTCGTTCGATGTATGTAGAGTGCTAACTCTGTGAAACTAGTTTGAACTAACACTATATTTTGCTTAAACTTCATTTTTAAGTTTTTGGTTGTATTATTTAATTATGATTAATCACACCAAGTCTCTGTATGACTGTGAAGAGTTTTTTGCACAAATTGAAGCAAAATATATTGGAACTTCGAAGATATTGGGCATGACTTCGAAGCTGAACTGAACTCAAAGTCCTATAGAGTTTAAAGTCTTCCGAGAGAACTTCGAACCAGATTCAGCTCATTAAGGGACAAGCAGCGATCAAGTTGTCAGAGATTAGAAGAAACACTGCTAAGACTATCTACAATCGTTTCAACATTCAACACCTATTTTATTACTCCACATCATCTTCTCTCTCTTCCACCTAATCATTCAATACTCACTCAATTTTTATACCCTACAATAGTATTATTTAATAAAATTCAACACCCTACCCCACTACTTTTATTTTATCTTTTTATTTTTTTTATAATTTTATTTTTATTACAATTTAATAAAACAAATATCAATTAATAATAAAATAATATATAAGTTTTTAATTTTGAATTTTTTAAATTAAAATAGTGAATAGTAAAATAAAGTATATTTTTTTGTAAAGACGAAAAAATAGAAATAGTCATTATTAAACCAAATTACAAAATATTAATTTCTATTTTTAGATAAAAGATGATGAATTTTTGAATAAAAAAATATTATGAAATAATTAATTAAAAAAGATAAAGATAATATAAGATAAAAATTTGAAAAATTAGAACGAACAAATGAAAAAAACATGTGGCAAAAGTGATAGATAAAGAGTAGGTAAAATAATTCAATCTATATAAATTTATAGGAGGTGAGTTCATTAATTTGCTTTTCACGCTGTTGAAAGAATTCAACACACAATTATTCCACTTGGCTTCAACCGGTGAGATAACTGACATTGCATCAATTCAACAGTTGAATTTTTGTTTTCAACATGACCATTGTAGATGGTCTAAGGTGTTGAATCCAACTGCTTGAAGAGTTCGAAGGCTTTCCCCTCCTTAGCAGTGACGTAGCTTCGTTATATATTAATTATTTATTAGGTATAAATCTTTAAGACGGTACTTTCAAAATGTATGATTTATGAAAATATAAAATTTATTTCTATTTATAAAAAAACAATTATTTTATTTTTACAATATAAAATACTATTTTATCTCTACTTTTCAAACTTTATTCAGAACTATTTACTTTTATCTTTAAAAATACATTTTTATCACTTACGTTTTTGTCGACAACTGAAAGTAACAAATTTCACATTTTTCGTAATCTACTTACCGATCTCAATTAAAAAATAATAAATAAATAATTAAAATAATAAATAAATAATAATCAATAAATAAATAATAATTAATAAATAAATAATATATAATAAAAATAATTAATAAATAATAAGAATAATTAATAAATATTTACTAAATAATAAAAAAATTAAAAAAATAATAAAAATAATTAATAAATACTTAAAATAATTCAAAAAAATCACAAAAAATCCTTGTTCAACTTATATTTGACCTAATTATCAAAGTTGGGTCAATAAAATTTTAAAGTGGGCAGATTCTACTGCTCATTAAGGGACAATAGCAGCGATCAAGTTGTCAGAGATTAGAAGAGACACTGCTAAGGTGTTGAATCCAACTGCTTGAAGAGTTCGAAGGCTTTGCTAGAAGACTTCGGACCAAATGTCAAAAGACAAACGAATTGATCGATGCTAAGTTCCATATATATTGAAGCCTCGTTAGCAGTGACGTAGCTTCGTTATATATTAATTATTTATTAGGTATAAATCTTTAAGACGATACTTTCATAATGTATGACTTATAAAAATGTGAATTTTATTCATATTTATAATTAATCCCAAATTGGACTTGAATTTTTTATTATTATAAGGAATTTATTTCTGCATAGTATAGTATTAATATATTGAGTTTTAGTACAGTATTAATATATTGAGTTTCTACTATAGTAGAAATAGAACATGTTTTGTTATTTAAGTAATCAATTATTTAAGTGAATAATTAATACTAGTAGTGTTTATGTAAATAGATAAATATTGGAAAATAAAAATATAAGAAAAATTTTCATTTGTGGATAAAAAAAAATTTAAAAATCAACTAAAAATGAATTATTTAGAATTGAAGGGAGTATTATTTACACGGGCCGAAATACGGCTTCATAAGCCCGTGATTCAGCCAACCCGAATATAGACCCGAACCGCTCAACCCGGCCCGTGGCACCTTGAAATTGAGATAAGGAAAACAACAGTGTAGTTGTATAAGTTCCAGAGCCCAAGGAACAATCATCTTTCTTATAATAATCCGAGCTCCGATTTCTATACAACAAACAATCTCTGCATCATTATTTCTTCACTCATCTCCCTCTCTCTATATCTCCGATTACATGTTTTTCTGAACTCACTTCTTCTTCACTGAACACTTTTTTTCTTTTTGAACTTCCCGGTAGCTGGATCTATTATTATTCAGCGAAAATATAATGGAGGGTTGTAACGTTTATGATGATTCTTCTTCTCAAGTTCTTGATTCCATCTGGGTTCCAGATTCTTCCCCTTCTTTTCACGGTAAATCTCAATTTTTTCCTTTTTTTTTTTTGTTTGTTTTTTTCAATGCCCACCACCTGTTTGATTTAATGCCGGTGCTCGAAAGCTTCTTTGTTTTTTTTTTAATCCATCAAAGTAAATTCTGGGCTTTATTTTCTGATCACGTTTCAGCTTCTGCATCCATGGTCAACTTCGAAGGTGCCCAAGGCGATCAAGGCTCTCAGAGGCAATTCGTCGAACACCTCGACGGCAAATTGGAAACCCACGGCGACGAGTTCTTCCCCCACCAGCCCGACAAAAAGAGGCGACTCATGCCGAACCAAGTCCGCTTCCTCGAGAAGAGCTTCGAGGTGGAGAACAAGCTCGAGCCGGACAGGAAATTCCAGCTGGCTAAAGAGCTCGGCTTGCAGCCCCGCCAAGTCGCCATCTGGTTCCAGAACCGCCGCGCCCGGTGCAAGACCAAGGTCCTCGAGAAGGAATACGATTCCCTGAAAGCAAGCTTCGACAAGCTCAAGGAGGATTACGACTCTCTTTTTGCAGATAATGAGAAGCTGAAAACCGAGGTATGAATGGAGATGATCATCCACAGAGCAAATTCTAGTTTTTGTGAATTTACAATGTTAGTCCCTAAGTTTTAATTATATTTTCAATTTGGTCCTTTTTCTCTGCACACCGACATTAACATCAACTTGAAAACTGTTGTTAGTCTGTAAAACCATGAAATTTTACTATTATAATTGTAGTTAATTGCAATTTAACACAGGTTCATCAGCTGGCCCGGAAATTGGTACCGGGTGAAAACGGAAAGAAGGCCAAGCTGGAGCCGTGTGATCCCGTGGTATCGAACGATGGAGTAGAGGCGAGTGGGTACAAACAGGACGATGCAGCAAGCTCTGCGAAAAGCGATGTTTTCGACTCGGACAGCCCACTGCACGATCCTTCTGATTTATCTCAAGACGAAGAAGACGAGAGTCTAATGAGGAGAACCCTTTTGCACTTTCCTAAAATCGAAGTCGAAAGCTATGAAGATCTGCAGCCGAACTCGAGTAACTTGGGTTTTCCGGTTCAAGATCAGGGCACCTGGTTCTGGCAATATTGATGAGTTCGAAAAAGTCGTTCGATGTTGTGGTCTAGCCCTAATCGGGACTCAAATACTTGCGTTTATATCGTCTTGGTATGCATAACCTTTGTAAGTTGATGAATAATACAGTAGTAATAAGTGTAATAAATCTTTGAGGTAAAATATTGTCTTTTCACTTTCGATCTGTTGTTTTTTCATCTTTTTAAAGTTAAGTGTCAATTAAAAATTTCAAAGTAACAAAAAGAAAAGGGAAGCAAAGATTGAAGAAATAGAAAGGAAAAAACTGAATAAGAAATGGCCATAAAAGTCAAAAAAAATACAAGTGTTCTGGCTGTAGATGTTGACATTTTTGTCCCTTCGCAATGTGAGCTGTATTAAATATAAATATTATTAAAATTTTAAAATTACTTTTAAAAGAATAAAAGTGCTGACAAGACTGGCTTGCTGATCAAAAGGGTTGTTACATGTGATGAATTTCCTGTGCTTTCATACTGTGTAGTAGTTACTACAAACTTAATTGATTCACTCTTTAGTCTTTACCAATACGCATTTTTTAATAATAAAAAAAATTATGTAATACTGCAAATTATTTAAAAAAAGGAGTATTCAATTATGATTATATTTTTTATCACTAAGTGTTAAAAATGATTCTTAAACTTCCTTATTTCCTCAACAATGGTAGGGTATGATTGAGCATCAATATTAATACAATATTAATAAATTATTGTGTTATTGACTTTTTGATTAAAATGTTTTAAGTTATTTTTTTAAATAATAAAATAAATAATTTAAAGTAATGTTTAAAAAAATAATATAAAAATAAAAGTATTTGTTTGTTTTTTAAATAAAAAAATAAAAAAAAATTATTTTTTAAATAAAGTATAACCAATGATCATTAATATTAGATAACTCAAAAATAAAAAATACAATCATAACTATATCATACATCAGTAATTATCATAAATTTAATACATAGAGTATTGTATAAGTACAAATATAAATACGCATTCAACGTAAGATGTATACATTTAGGTTAATATACTATTTAAAGTAATGATTTTTACTATTTAAAGTAATGATTTTTCCTTGAACCTTTGTAATTATTATAACTGTTTTAGTTTAACATGTAATTAAAATTAATTAATTACACTTGCGTGTGAGGAAACATTCAACGGATAAACATGTATGTTGTGATCAAGGTTGTAAAAGACTCGTGGATATTTTTCTTAATCTTTTAGTAATAAATTTGTTTAAATAATTTAATTAAATAATTTAATTTTCTGATTGATGTGACAATCCGTGAACCCCACCAACACGTAATTTTCAGAGGTACTGTTCTAATATTCGAGTTCTATGAACAAAACCCAACAAGTGGACGTATAACTGCTATTTTCTTTTCAATTATTTAATTATATTACAAAAATAATATTTTTTAATTTTTAAATCAAAAAATAAATGTAAAATTATATTTTTAAAAATAAAAAAAATAAAAAAATAATTTTTTTTTTAAAATACTCTTGCTAAGAGCAACTCAATGATTGTGAAATAGCAAAGGTTGTTACTATTTTTTTGTCAAAAAATAAAAAAAAATCAACTCCAATAGTTGAAATGGCCATTGCCAAATTTTCATGTATATTGAAGCAAATATTCATGATAAAATAGCCCTTGTCATTTGTGCTATGTCATCACAACCACCACTTCAACCAATCAAAATTCAATAATATTTAAAAAAAATAAAGGTTGATATAATGACATACCAAAAAGCTATATATTATTATTTAATTTAATAAAATAGCTCTTGTTATATTTAAATTATTGGGGTAAGATTTAACAAATGGCAATTGTCACTTGCCATTTTTTGGTAAAATAGATTATAGTTCTTGTCATTTTAGCAAAACCATTGAGATTGCCTTAAGTACTAGTTCAAAATAGTTAGCATATCTTCTTTATAATTTAAAAAAAAAGTAATAAATGTCTTTAGACAGAGGAGTATTTTATTTATATATTTATTATATTTGCCAAAAATATTGAAGTGATTAGTCACATTGGAGTAGTTTTCAAGTTATAAATGCTAAAAATATATATTGTATTTTCCCTATTTCATTTTATTTTATTTTTAATTTAGAAAAGAAGTGAGTTATCTCTTAAAAAAAATAATAATTCTTGTGTTTTTTAGAATTATGTTCATTTTTTATATTCCAACTAATTATTCATATTTTAAAAAATAAAATAATTATTTCACTTTTTTAGTTTAAAATTTTATAATCTTTTTTTTTTTAACTTGGTGATTAATTTAATTCTTAATTTAAAATTATATTTTATCTTTGATTTTTTGGTTAAAAATTCAAATAATAACATTTTTTTTTTCGGGTAAGATGGAGAAACAAAAAGTTTATTTCCATCCAATTGTTGATTATTTGATAAAATTAGATGAAAATTGATGGATGTATTCTTGAAAAAATATATGTAATTTATTTTAACCGAAAATAGAATCTGCGTTGCCTAAGAATATATGTGCTCGTGTCTCAAAACATAATTTTCTGAGATGCAAATTGAATAGAAATTGATATGTCTGAATTGAGCTGAATAAAATTAATCTTAATTAAATTTAAACAAGTTTTACCTAAAAAAAAAAAAAGTGAAAGCGTTCAAACATAGGAGTATTTTTTATTGGTTTAATATTTTTAAAAAAGGTGTGAATGTGAGAAATGGTACCGGCCACGGGCCATGGGTCCCACAGAGGGAAGGTGATCGAGACGGGGCCTGCAACGTGGCGTGCATCCTACGGTGTTGGCAAATGGGGTGAGCCCTACCTGAACCGATCGCTTTCAGTCTTTCATTCACTTTTTTATTTGCAAAGAAAGTAGTATTACCATTAGTTTGGATCGAAATAACCTCGATTTGTATCCGTTTAGAAATTTAAATTTGTGATTTGTACACGATCCGTGATCGGCAGATCTCTATCCAAATCAATATTCAGTCAACAGTATTTATGTATTTTTAAATTTAAAAACAATAAATTTTAAGTTTTTAAAAATAATTATATAAAACTTTAGATTTACTTAAAAAATTTAAAATATTATTTTACATATAAAACAATTTTTTTTTTAAAATAATTTTTTTTTTATATTTAAAACTAATTACTCCGTATGTATATTTATTTATGTACTATATATGTATATAGTTAAAAAGAGTTGAATCGTTAAGGGATCGGATATTCACATACGCCCACGTTTATTAATCAACAAATTAATTTGTTTCGTTTAAAAATAATGAATTAAGAACGGTTACGGGATCAAAATACACTTAAATATCAAGGACACGTGAAAGCAATAATCTAGAGAAAGATGTAAATAGGAATTAAAAATATATAGAAGAAGTCCCCGTAGCTTAGTAAGGTTTTTGATGATTTCAATGTAATTTTTTAGCGATGCAAGATTCGGATGTGATAAAAAATTTTTGGTCAAATTTTTTGATTTACATTTTACTAAAAACCTTCAGACACAAATTTTCTTTGGTCACATCACTCTATTTACATTTTACCATAAGCTTCCGAATTCCGATCAAGTGAAATTGAGCTTCTTGTCTCTTCTTTTTAAAAAAATATAAATAAAATACAGTAAAACCTCTATAAATTAATAGCCTCGGGACCGTGAAATTTTATTAATTTAGAGAGGTTATTAATTTATCGAGGTATTTTTTTTCATTTAAAAGATCAAGTCGGGACCGGAAGATTCTATTAATTTAAAGATATTATTAATGAATCGAGTATTAATTTATAGAGATTTTAATATATATATATATAAATGAAAGAAGGTGATGTACTCAATTTATGGGCCCCACTGCTTTTGGATTCTTCCGCCTCTACACTAGCTGATGGAAATTGGGATTAATAAATAAAATAATTATAATTACTTTTTGATATTTTTTAAAAAATACTCTATATTAATTTTTGACAACAAATTAATAAGTAAAAATATGTTTTTAAGTTAAAAATTAAAATAATTATTACATGTAAAATTTAAAAATTAATTAATAAAATTGAAGTTAGTTATATTTTAAAATGGAAAAATTAAAATATTATTTTCGTTTTTGAAATGTTTCAATTATTGTGGAATAAATTAAAAAAATTGTCAACTATTTAAATATACATGCACTATTTATTAAAAAAAAATTTATTTTTCTAATTTTATTCAATTATTTTTTACATATTTTATTTTATTTTATTAAATATTAAAAATAATATTTGTTTTAAATTTAATCATCCTGCTTTCTCACAAAACTTATTAGTATTTCACTTGGATTGCTAAAATCTACCAAGATGTTATGTACGGCAAAAATGATTGGAATGAGAAAATGTCTTGAGATTGGTTAAGAAATCCATTTATGTCTAGAACAATAATAATATCATAAACAGTTGAATTTTACAAGAAGCAAAATTCTTGGACTCCAAAATCTCAACTGCTCGCGTGGCTTGACGTGCGTGCTTTTTCCCTTTTAAAGGAAAATTAGCTAATCTCGCTTCAAATCGAAAGTACATTTATAGTAATTGTCCATTTCAATTATCAATTCAACGGAGGACTAGTAGTGGGGTTTAAAAGTCATACACAATGTCATTTTGCAGATCACAACTAATCAATTAAGAAATAATTTCAATTACATTAGCCAAAGATATCAAAGTAATATGCAAACAGAGAGAGCTGAGATAATACTCCAGTTTATACTATGGAATGAATTGTAGTGCTTGAGAGAGTTCTTGGTCTTTATCGTCTTTCAAGTCAATCGACCTCGTATTTAGGTTTAAATATTGGCCTTCAAAGAAGAGCATTGATCACTATATGCTAATCATTTTAATTATTTAGTGAAACTGTTAGAAATCTTATCATCTAAATTAAAATTTTGAAATTTTAAAGACGTTGTGCAACTAAACTTTTATATTAGTGAGTCGAATATAATTTTTAATACTTTTCATCACTTGTGGACCGATTTGAACTTATTTTGAGAGACCCAACAAGTAAATAATTAATTCGGGAATAAATCACTTTTGGTGGAAGTCAAACCCTAAAACTTCGACGTTAGCATAACATTTTGATATAACGTTTGAAGTCACATTATCTATAAGCTCGAAAAAAAATTGGCAATTTAAAATTTATATTAGTGAATCGAATATATTATCCAATATATTTGAAACGGTAGTGAATTCACTTGCGGATCGACCAATCTCGATTCCTAGTTTTTGGACTATAAATGTAATAAAAGAACATTGAGAAGAAAAATCTCATTCTTAGTGGTCAATCAATTTAATTCACAATTAGTCTAACTCCGATCACCAATAGTTGAATCAATCATAGCTCCAAAATATCACAATTTGATCGATTAATTTCTCTGAAAACATTTCATTAAACACCTTGTCATACTAACTTAAATTTCATCTTAAACAACAATCTTCATAGTAATCATCAAATAAAGTATAGTAAAATCAAATAGAAATCATCATCATCATCATCTACAAGTCAAAATCTAAAATCATACACAACTTCAATACAAATTCTATGTCCAAATAAAGAAAATTACAACAAAAAAGTTGCCCATGACGCCTAAAGCATTGATTCCAGTTGTCGGAATAGTGAAGTTAATAGTCTGATGAGTGGAAGGGATTGGGACCCACTGTCCACGTGCGGACCTTGCCAACATGTCCCAACTCCCAATCCCATCAGGCATCATCAACACACTTAAAATACATTTTTGGGTTTCATATTTTTCATGCATGAATTAAACTGGATATGCGTTTACAAAACAATACTATTCCAACTCGAAACTGTGCTTTGATTTGAACCGGCACAGGAAAAAAATGTACTTCTCGTTCCAAAATAGTTGACATTGTTAATTCCAAATAGGGGTGTTCAAGTGCGGTCCCACGCCTAGCGCACAAACGAGAGCGGAAGCCCGAATATGCACTAGAGAGCCTCAATCTATCTCAAAACCATATGGTACTAAGTAGGAGAACTCCCTAGGCTTATATCATAGACTCCCCTCTCACAATTATTTGATGTGGGACAACTCACAAGTGGCCTTCAACACACCCCCTCCACTTGTGAGTCCTAGTCAAAGGGTGGTTATAACCACTCACAAACAGGATCGAAACCTGCTCTGATACCATGTCAAATTCAAATGG
>JACOMQ010008852.1:0-12581 GCA_014843705.1 Euphrasia arctica
AGCTGTATATATAAATTGTCTTCATAAAAGTAACAAAACAAATTCAAAAGGAGAAACAAATTACTGAAATGTTTTCAACTTTCAGAAGAAGTTGATCGTTCCACAGGTCGGTCAGCCACACTCATTAATATACAACCCTATGCTTCTAAAAAAGTACATAGATTCATATACGTACATGAATGACTCTGCAGGATGTTACTAGCTAGGAAAATACATATATATTCAACATTTTTCTCTGATACTAGCTAAAGGTTTAAATGGAATAAACAAACACTCCTTACATTTCTCAACACTAATTAATCAAACCTTGATCAATTTACAGATCTTTCTACGGTATTATATTACAGACCATACATCATATATCAAGCTTTAACCGTATCAAAAATAATATCATCATATAATTTAGCCACACAAATAAGAATCCCGAGCATGCCTCAAATGTCAAATCACTAATATATTTTGAAAGTAAGAAAGCATGCAGGTTTAATATTTTTAATTTCCCAAGCAATAAGTTTGTAATTAACTCAACTTTTCACATATGTGCAATCAGTTATTCATCGATTGGGTCCATCATATATACATCTATAGATTACAACTTGAATTCCCATTTTCTTTATTTAAAAGGGTGGCATTTACGTACGTACCTACCTACCTATAGCTACTTACTTACGTACTATGTTACGTTGTTGGATATGATTTTAGCTTCTCTCAATTCGATCTGCAGTAGTACTCTTAATTCCTTGTTGATTGAATAGGGGCAGACTGTTGTCTGAATTGAATATGGATTGTGATCGATCGGATCTTGTTGGATTTACCTACCTCTGTTATTGCTCCAAATCCTTTATTATCATTGTCAGCTGTATATGCTTTTAGATTTGTTGTCATCACAGTCACAGCTAATTAGATGATCATTTTGAGTCTTGTTGTCACTGCACTTTTGAGATGATATTTTTATACTGTAGTATTTTGTTTCATCTTTGTTGAGATTGATGAGTTTGATAAGATCTTATTCATTATTGCAGACTGCAGCAGTCCTATGAAAATGAAATGTGCATTGTGATTAGATCATTTATTCCTTCTTAGATGTATATGCTTTTCCTTGGAGTTTGATGACTTGGTGTTTCATCGTCATCTCACTTTGAGATGAATTGTTTCATCTCTCCATTGAAGTTTAGATATATTTCTCTTCTATGTAAACATATTGTCATCACATTCGTGGTCTCGACTCGGTGTATTTGGCGATTACATACATTATAATAATTCGACTAGAATTTTATGGTTAAGATACTAAATTAAACCCGACCTAAGTAGACCAAATCGAGATTAGACCTAACTAACCAAATTTTTCTATTTAGATGTATCACACAACCAATCAACTAAAAAGACAAGCTCGTGGAGGGTTAGCTCTGAAGTACTCCTAGTATTTAATAAGAGATAAATTTTTATAATATATTAAAAATAATTATTTCTATTTTTTTAACATAATAACTTATTTAAATTTAAATTAAATCGAATTGATTTTGAAAAATAAATTGAAGAACAGTGAGTGTGTTCTACCAAAAATAATTTAGCCTTCTATGTAGGACTAAAAATTGATAATTCTTTCTCATTTGTTATAAGTAACTTTTATTTTAGCCCAATTCTGAAAATTGATAATTCTTTCTCATTTGATAGATTAATCACACTTATGGCTTCAGAGTCTTCATAAAGATATACTAGTATAAGCAATAATATGAGAGTTACAATTATAGCTGGATTGGTTAAGTTTTGTTAACCTTTGTAAATAGTCAAGGGGTCGAATCTGGCCCTTCAATTTTTCATTTTCCCTCTTTTATATATACAGTATATATTGAATTTCCATTTTGATTTGGGGGAAATGCGATGCGAGTAACCGTTAAGATTCCAAATAGCTTACTGAGTGCGTGAGTGTGTGTGGGTTTGTTTCACATTCAGTTACACTACGCACAGCTCAGCTACTGCATATACATATAACATATACACATATACGTACACATATACATACACACACACGTACATATATATATTCCGTTCGATCACAATATACAGTAACCACTGAATCACAATCAGTATCCGCGCGATTAAGAAATTCCTCTGCTCTCCGCTCTTCTCCTCTCCGTTCTTCTCCTCACCTCGGAGAAAAATCAATGGAGGCTCCCGTTCTTGTGTGTATGTACAGATTACTTACTTTTACTTACTGCGCGTGTGTGTGTGTGTTCGTCATGCTTTTTTTTTACTATGTATGTGTGGTCATCGATCATGCTTTTGTTACTGCGTGTGTGTGTGTGTTCATCGATCGATCATGGTTTTTATTTACTGCGTGTGTGCAAATTACTTACTGCGTGTGTGTGTTCATCGATCATGTTTTTTACTGCGTGTGTGTGCACCGTTCATCGTTCATGTTTTTTTTTTAATTTCGAATTTTCGTGTATGTGTGTGCAGACTACTTACTCTGCGTATATATCTGTTCATTGATCGATCATGCTTTCTTTTACTGGGCGTGTGTGTACAGATTACTTACTGCGTGTGTATGTGTAATATCTAATTAATTACTGTAATTTTGTTTGCTGCAGTCGTTCAGAATGAATTTTACGAGCTGCATAACCCCGCTGAAGTCCCAATATCTGATCATCCCTATCCGCAGCTCCTTCCTTTCAAAACCGTAATGGTATGTGCCTATCAACAATATCCATCGATCTTCAATTTCATATATATATATATATATATATATTGATTTCAGCTGGCAGCTGAAAGTACAGACGTATGAATCTAATCTATGTATATTAATCATCCTTTTTTAATTTCTCGATTCATCGATGATGGTGGTGTGTTTTAATTCGACAGGCTGCAAACACTTCCTACGACCGAATGAGCGTAGTCTTCAAATGGCCATCTTACCGTTCACTGGCCTATTTCGACAGCGACAAGCTCCACATTCTGCCAGATCTCGATCAAGAGTGCCTCATCTTGCAATCCGCAGCATCCAGGATCGTGAAGCATCGTATCGAAGACCCTGTTAACCTCTGTTACGACCAAGGCTATACAATCGAGCCCTGGGTTCACAATTTCGATCAGGCAATGTACGTTCACAACATATATATATACCCCTATCGTTTATGTATCTAAGCTCATCACATATATATGTGTTTAATTTGTTTACGGCTACACTGTATTAAATTCATTATAGGAATCTTATGAGTGAGATTGATATACCGGACGACCATTCAAATCATGTACAGAGGAATCGTATCAGGAACGACCATTTCTATGTACTCAGCTGGACTTGTTTACCAAGACACATTGCAGGCCGAATCAAGGGCTTTCCACGAGTTGCACGGGTAAGTAATCAAGAATCCATATACATATTTTACACTCACTCACTTTTATATATTGTCATGTTCAAATTAAATCTATATATTTACATGTATTTGTTTTATTTAAAAATTCAAGGTTTGTAGACTTGAGGGTCAGGATATAGCCCTCAACGTGGAAGTAAGAGTCCCTAGCAGGAAATCAGTGGACAGGTTTTTGCAGTCAGTATCAGCTACATTACCTGATTTCGACCAGGTTTTCAGCATCAACGATCAATCTGCAACGGCTTTTCTCAGGCGCATTGTGCCCATACAAATGTGTTACCAACTGAGGAGGTATAGATATTTCTGGTTCAATGTGCATCAGGAACGGATTCATAATAGTCAGCCGTCAACGTCGGGTGCTTTTGCTAAGTTGTTCGGGTGCGTGACTAAGAATAGTGGCTAGTTTTATCTCTGATCAATCTGAGTACGTACATATTTTGCTGACCCTCAAGTAATAGCTTGTGAAATAAAAGGGTGGCATTTACGTACTTACCTACCTACCTATAGCTACTTACTATGTTACGTTGCTGGATATGATTTTAGCTTCTCTCAATTCGATCTGCAGTACGTACTACTCTTAATTCCTATCTTGTTGATTGAATGGGCACAGACAGTAGCTAGACTGTTGTATGAATTGAATATGGATTGTGATCGAACGGATCTTGTTGGATTTACCTACCGACGTACCTCCTTATTCTGTTATAGCTCCGAATCCTTTATTATTCATTGTCATATCATTACTAGCTAGCTGTATATGCTTTTCGATTTGTTGTCATCACAGTCACAGCTAATAGATGATCATTTCGTGTCTTTTTGTCACTGCACTTTTGAGATGATAGTTTTATATTTTGTTTCATCTTCGTTGATAAGAAGATCTTATTCTTTATTGCAGACTGTTTACCAGCTTAATTCCTATCCCTGTTGATTGAGACAATCCTATGAAAATGAAATGTGATTAGTTCCTTTATTCCTTTTTAGACGTATATGCTTTTTTGTTGTTGTCATCTCACTCTGAGATGAATTATTTCATCTTTCCATTGAAGTTTAGATATCTTTCTCTTCTATGTAAACATATTATCATTAGTGGTCTCGGTGTTTTTTGGCAAAAAATTGAATTTTACGATAAATTGGAATAAATCGATATAAGCTACTCACCAGCAGCCTATTTTTCATGCGAGTCGAGTTCATATAAAATGTCAAGTATAGTATCAATTATATTCTCCATTAGTCTCTACTTGTACTCTCTACTCGTTTGGAGCCAATTTAGTTACGAGGGTATGTTTGTCAGTTCGTCGGAGGGAGCACGCCGATCTTATCCGATTGCTATATCTCGACCGTCCACGTCATGTCATTTCTCTAGATCTTATCGGACGGCCATAATCTCATCTCGATCAAAAGCGCTATTATTTCTAAATAACTAGCAGTGCTCAATCACTCACGCTGTGCTCTGAACAACAGTTTACCTTCCGCGGTGCTTGTTAACGTGTGCTTGCCATTACCCTCTTAAACTGCACCACCTCCCATGGGTTTACTCGACCAGCTCTGGGACGACACCGTTGCGGGCCCCCGGCCCGACACCGGCCTCGGGAAGCTCAGAAAAAAATCCACTTTCAGCTTCCGATCCAACGCCGGGAAGGGTAAGGCCGGAAGAGTTAACAGTAAACTTTTATCCTTTCTCAAAAAGCTAATAACCGCAATTAGTTTTAAGAGTTGCAATTTTTCGAATTTAGAAGTTGTGTGATTAATTAACATGTTATGTTTTTTGCAGAATCGGAAGTTGCGGGCAGTGGTGGATCTGTTGGAGAAGAAGCCGGAGAAGATGCAGTGAGAGTGACGAGAAGCATAATGATCGTAAAGCCGCCGGCGCAATCGAACTCGAAGGACACTCCGCCGACTTCCCCCGCCGGATCCACCCCTCCGGTGTCCCCTTTTGACGGTATGCTTTGAATTCAATGCGAGAAGATTAGTAGGGGTTTTACTGATCAATGATGGGGGTGGGTGCTCCGTAGTTGAATCTGTGGGATGTGTTCAGGGGCAATTCAGTCATTTCAATGAGGGTCTAGTAGGTAGGGTTTAAGAGAGTGACATTTCATATGGAAAAAAATCCACTGAATAATTTTCTTTAAAATACAATAGTTCTATTTTGTTTTTATATTTGCTTGCATCTTGCAAGTTGATGATCCATGCTTGTTTGATCCATATTATGTCTTTATACTCTTAAACGACGATTTTTTGTTTTGTTTTCGTATCGATCAAAATCTCTTGTTACCGTCCTTTTATTCTATATGATACTATTGGTCAAGTTCTCAACAATTTGTTTGTATATGCTTATAACATAGAATATGTCTGTAAACGTAATGCATGAGTCATCCTATTTATGTTTTTGTGAACCATTAGATTTTGATTCTAGAACTATGCTCGTGGGTGATGTCGCAGGAGGCAGAGAAGCATTTCGGTTCCGCAGGAGGTCAGCATCGTTTGCTTATGAGAAGGCTAATGGAGTCGGTCCCAAGAACCCTCCTCCTTACGACATTTGAGGTTTTGAGGAAAGGGTGCAGGGTACTTCCTTTTTTCTTTAGGCGGCCCTTAAAGAATACTTGTCGGATTTTCTACTTATTTCTGGTTGAGGGTGTTCAAAAGAGTTGGCTCATCGGTAACGCTTGTGTATATGTTGTGCGTGTGGATTGTGTTTTAGTGTGTGGACAGTGTTGAGGCTGCTTATGATTTCGGACTTTTCAAAGTCTCTGTATGGACAATGTTTGCTTGTGTATATAATGTCATATTATGTGTTCTTTGTGATTTTTTTGAGTCGATCTCCTTCCAGATCTGATGCAACCATCTCAACAATCTATATATTTCAAGTGGAACGGACTAAACTCCATAACAGATGAATTGATTAGATTTCTTAATTTTTGAAATGTGTTTCGTTTGTCAATTGGAAAACATAAGATGGAATTCATCTTCAAAACTGTTTTGTGGAAAATCACAAAAGCATTTCCCACTCTGGATGATTACAAAAGCGATAAAACATTGCAAGTAAATAACACACAAGGAATGTAACTTTGAACATGTGATCTTTATTCCACCAACGGGCATAGAAACACAGAGATAGGAAGCCAAAGTCCACCACACAAGCTGGTGGCTGATCACCGATGAAAAGTGATGTTTTTCCAAGCCACAAATAAGTATCAAGATCTTCCATGCTCTACGGCACGGAGATGATGACCATAACAGATTGATTGTCGCTCAAACATATATAATCCGGGTTTTTTTTTTCTCAGTCATAGTTTCATTTCACAATAAATAAAAATACACCCTATGACCGATTTTGAGATGGCATCCTGTCAGATCCATGTCTTTGGCGGAAATTTCCTGGCCTGACTCCACCATCGGATCCAGCAGTCGGCGAGCGGAACGGTCCCCAAATCGAATCCCGGTCGCCCTGGCCCAATGGATACGAAGGCTGGTGGTGTTCATGTTCCCAATGTTGGAGAAACTCACGATGATGATTATCACCTTCTTGGAAGGTTCTTCCAGAAGAATTTGAAGAAAATAAGTAGAAACCAGCTGACTGATCTGATGATGAGGTGGCGGGGATAGGCGAAGCCTGAACTAAACCCCTGTGGCTGCTGCTTGATCTCCGCCCGTTGGATATAACAGCAGGAGGGGCCCGTGCCACTTGTGGGTTATTACCAGTGGATTGCTGAAAGTATGCTTGAAGAGATGAAGGACGGTCGCGGGGCCGGGCAACAGGAACAGGGTAATTTGGAAGCACTGATGGGGGGATATTGCTTGGAGCTCTACTGTAACAATATATGTACATACCACATCGTTAAGCAACTCCATATATTTAATACAATGGTTAATTACAAAAGGTACTCATGATGTTTGATCTAATTACCAAAAATAAGTAAGACAACTCAACTAACTTTTAAAATTACAAAAAATACCCAGAGGTTTTGTTTTTGCATTTACCGCTTCATGAGCAAAATATATTTGAAAACCCTACCTCACAATTATAAAATTATTAGATAACCCTTATTGGGGAGTACTATTTAATAATTTTTACTACGGAGTTCTTTTTTGTAACTGTGTCAAACCATTAGGGTGTTTTCTGTAGTTAACCCAAATCCAAAGAACACAATGTTGAAAACGATTGTCATAACAGTTGCATGAGTAACGGAAGCACTTAAACTCAGTGTCGTTTGGGTTGAGAATTAAGGGCAAGTTGGTCATTAACTTTCTTTCGTTGTAAAAGCCTATAACTGAAGTTGGTGTGATTTTCACCTTTAGACAACCTAACTTATGAAGCAATATATACTGACCTATGTCCAACAAGGAAGGGATGCATTCCAGCTCTTGGGATATCAGATGTGTTCCTGGCTGCTCTCTGAGTCACTGATGGAATCAAGTGTTGGTCGCGAGTACTTGCGGGGAGAGGAGCAAGATGGTCCCAGTTGTGATAACGTAAGTCCATTGATGGGAAAGCATAAGAGTTGGGGACTTCGCTTGGACCTGATGGGCCATTCCAGTGATTATTAAAAGTAGATCCATCCGAAAGGCTCCCACCAGATGCTGAAGAAGATGGGTGGATTGGCCCGAAGTAAGTAACATAAGGACATGGATGAGATGTGGATGACACGGGCGCATGTTCAGTGAAGGCAGACTGGGGTCCTAAAAGGTCATGATCTATGAAAACAGAAAATTGCTGCATCATCAGAGACTTGATCTAAAGTACAGAAGTAAAGTAGAGGTCATGAGATCTTACATGCATTTGATGAAAATTCTCCTTCGCTGCAAAGAAGAGAAGAATTATTTGCTGTAAATGCTTGTACACAATAAAAACATGTAAAAATACCAAGGGCATGCATAAAAAGAGTTAATAGCTCAACATGGTAGGCAAGAGTCAAGGGCTTGGATCCGAAGAAAATAGCAAATAATATTAAGAAAATAAAGAACAAAGACCAAGAGCATGAAGAAGGCCGACTTAATAGTAAAATAAGCCTAATAACCAAGTGACCTCATGGCCCTAAAGCCTACTACTTACATAATTTAAAATAAAATCAGGCTCGGCGGAGGTAGCAGGAGATCGATATCTAACAGATGTAAAGCATGCATGCATTCAAAACCAGCAGTCAGTTCAAACTTGGAATATATTCAGAGAAACACTGCTGACACATAAAGTTATTAAGGCAACCACTAATCCAGTAATCCACTATGAGTACTTAGGAAGCAAGGAAAAACTGAAAAGTTGGCCCAGTGATACTATACCTTTTATAGTTTTTAGCGGCGCATGCAAAAATTAAATTATGAGGATAATCGAATAGGTACTACCGCACTATATATATTTGAAATATCAAAATTTACACTAAATTTTGGACTTTAACTTGGTAAAACAGACAAACAGAAGATACAGATAGTGCTTACTCAAAAGATGAAGGGACCCTCGTGAATGGACACCAATGAAGTCCAAATGACTGCAATAACCATTTACAATATGTTAGTAACCTTACTTAAGTATAAGAACAACAAAATGAGTAAAACTATTTTAAGTTAAGATTTAATCTGGTTACATTTAGAGCTTCGCAATAAAAAAAGTATACATCGATTAAATAATTCATTAACTACATCAAGTAACAATTTTACAATACCCACCAGTACAAGGACTAGTTATGGACATAATAGGTTTCCATAATTTGAGATTGAGAGAAGAATAATAATGTCTCACAAACAGCCAAAAAATTAATATGACAAATTAATCCCATTTCCATCAAGTTTAGAACTGCAAATATTAAGTAACATGATGCACTATAAGCCGAAGATATGGATAAATCCACTGCAGTACATGCCCTTCTTCACTCATGTCAAGTCAACAAGTCTAGTCAATGAACTTGTGACACATGGAAAAGGTGTTTTCCAGTAAGTAGTAATTATATAGATACTTAATAGGGTAAAAAATTAGGTTGAAGAATGCTCAAACAGGAGAAGTGGACCATTAGAGGATGAGTATAGAATAGTATTAAAAGGAATCAAATTCATGCGTGAAGTAAATTTGAAGTGAACACTAAAAACATGTCGTGGATGAACTCAATTAAGGATGCCAAAAGAGAATAATGTATGCGTATGCCGACAAACTTTCACTAGAAAACATTCTCCAATGATCAAGCTTACTACCCTGTCCGCTTAAATAATATAATTAGTTTAGTAACTTAGTCCAATCGATACATTAAAATTAATACACAATGCACGTAACTAATAACAAGATTAGATGTACAGAAGATAAAGGAATGTGATAGAAAGAAATGTAAGCAATTCCTCATATTAGAATATAAATAGAGAATCCATAAAATGAAAAAGAAAAATGATTTAGAGAATCACCATTTCAGAATAACTTAAATCATATAGATCCTCATCATGGGCCCAATCTTCTATGCTAAACTCAGGTAGTGGGCGGCTACCATTTGCATATAGCCATTGTCCTTTCTCAATTTTTCGACAGTTGGGACACTGCATTGCCCCCTTAATATTAAAAGCTGAACCTATGCAATCTGTATAAAGTGAACAAAATACAGAATAAAGTGAGTAAGAAAACAGCACTCTCCCAAACATTTCAATGAGAAACTATATAGCGTGAACAAGATGTGAACTTCAAGAAAGAAATCATTATGTGTTACTAATTAAGAGGTTACATAATATCATTAATACAGAGCAATGCAAAACACTGCAATCAATATCACGGAGGGTTCTTTGAGTTGCATAATTGCTATCAGCCTATCACACAAAATTGGAGTAATAGATTAATGGCCCAAGACCGACGCATGTGTGCTGAGGTGACCAGTTCCAACAGTGGCACGTCTAGATGATTTTATATATTTTCATGACACGCAAACTAATTACCAATTAGATGAGGCATACTGCATTTCTACATTTTAAAGAAATTTCAGAAATACAAGCCTAGATTATTGATTTTTTTCTTTTTACGACATGCAAACTAATTACCACCACAGCCACATTAAACCATGACAGTAAACACAACTAAAAATGGTTTAAATGAACCTGCTTGTATTACATTAGGCAGATTTCATCAAATAAAACACTTCATAATTCATATAGTACATTTTTACTTGGAACCATGTAGCAAGGTGAGACTTGACGTTTATGAAATATTAATGGTAAAAACTTACGGAACTACATTGTCCCCACGTCCCCTATTATATCTCATCTGAGCACTTGGCGATCACTAATCAAGGGGCTTATCTTGTAATTAAGGGGAAAATAGAAAGGGCCCACAGTTCAGAATAAGCGTGTGAACACGATTAAAACTTCAAACATTGGGACACTTACTCTATTGACACGTTACTAGTCCCATCTGCCTAGAAAATTAATGACGGAGAATCGGAGATATGAAAATCCCAAAAATCACATGTAATGTCCGCTCACAGCAGAAAAACACAAAATCACGATTTGATTTACCTAAAACAGAAAATCCCAAATTGGAATATCGCCAAAAAATATCAAAACCAAAGTACATTCAACGTATTAATGATCTTCTCAACTAAATGCACCTAATCAATATTTTTTCCCATAGAACAACATCTCAAAATCTGAATCAATTCCCAGATCTTTTCGGGTAATCCAATTACTTGGGCCCAGATCTTCAAAACAGATAACCAGAGAAACAAAAACAAATAAAATTCAAAGAGACACGATGATCCAAACAATAATCCAGCCCCGAGCTACACAACACAATTATCAGAGCAGGTCAAATCAATTAGATCACGATCGCTATCAAATGAATTGCAAAAGGCAAATCGCTCACCGAGGTGGAATTCGTGGCCACATTGAAGCTTGGCCCAGGATCTATCCCCGTTGTCAATCACGACTTCCAAGCAAATTGAGCACGACGGCGCCGCCTCAGCCACTTTGAAGCCGCCACCATCGGCGTCGTCGAGAAGATCCGCGTCTCCCAATCCCATAGCAACAGCCAATTCGCAAAAACCCTAATTTATCACAATCTAACTAAAGGGAATCTATCCGCCCAATTCAAATTAAAATTGGCCGAAGCGTAATTGATGAAAAATAATTAGCAATGAAATCAACAAGTTCATATGGGTTGAGTAGAGAGAGAGAAAGGGAAAAAAACAGGTAGGAAAGAAGAAGATGAAGGAAAGTGTCAACCTTTTTTCTTTTCTTTGTATTTTCCAAATGTTTGTGTGCGCACCGTTTGAGTCGGGTTTCCTTGTCTTAACTCTCACGACATTTTTGGCAAAGTTGGTTAACCGCATGGATAAGGATAGAAAGAGAAAAAGAGAGAGAGAGAGATTAGTGGATGGACGGAAGGACGGACGCCGTCAAATCTATATTTACTTTTTTTTTCATTCTCATTTCGGCTTAACGTTAGGCCCATGTCTAAAGTAGCTCACCTCATACAGATTCAAATTTGGTGCATGTGCAACTACTTGGAATCATGCCCTTCTTAACCAAGATTTTATACTAAATTCTCATATCAATGATCATAATGAAGAAGAACAAGTGACCATTCGTCCGGGACAGAAGGACATGTCAACACGATTCGTCATGGTGCGAGAAGAAGCTTTCGAGTCAATCACTCATATGACTCATCGTGAGGAGATACCATTAAAAGTTCATCTCTTGCTTTTTCATCTATCGTCGGATAAGCCCGACTCTCCTCCCTCATAGGCTCTTTAATTATATAGGCGTTTGATGTTTCTCCATTTACCAAAATTAATTCCAACATTCCCCAATTGCTTACCCTTGACATTTCTCGCTTGTGACTTCCTTTGCTCGATTGTAATTTTCATTTATCGTCAAGTAGGCTAGAAGTTTACACTGCTTATGCTGCAGTGAAAAACTACATTGCACAGCCCCCAAATCCAAATCCGACTCTTTCTTCAATGGAAAGAGTTCAAGACATCTTTTCATTTTATTTTCTCTTTGAATTATCAGTCGTTTCAAATTTCTTCCATCATATAGTACTTGCTACTTTTTTTTTCTTTTTTTTTTAATTTTCCATCAAGATTCATATTACTGTTCATGTAAATAAGATTCATATTATTCGTTGGATTATATGTATTGGAAGAGGGCAGCAAAGCTTTGGTTGCAGCATTACACCGCAAGAATTTATGTGCTTCTTTTGAATTGTGGCATGCTCGTTTAGGGCACGTCTCCTATGACATCATTTCCATT
>JACOMQ010008853.1:0-12581 GCA_014843705.1 Euphrasia arctica
TATATATATATATATATATATATATATATATATATATATATATATATATATATATCGTGTGCTCGAGTCAACTCATTCAATGATCGATTCCCAACTCATCAAGCCGACACCTCGACTGGCTAATTGGCTGGCCAGCAGCTACCACATTTTTTCTATCATCGTGGTTCGATTTAATTATGTGCTCGGTAAAAAAAATATGTTTGCATCGAGTATAACGCTCTAAATTATGTAAGTATTTAAATAAATTAAGTTCATTTTCATTTGGAGACATTATGTATTTTCAAATGAAAAGTAAATTAGTATTTTTATATGGGTGATTTTTGAAAAATGGTAAATTTAAACGATGGATTATAATTAAATAAATTAGTTTTTCTTAATTATAAATTTAAGTAAACTTCCAAAAATACTTTTT
Source organism: Euphrasia arctica (assembly GCA_014843705.1). NCBI lineage: Eukaryota > Viridiplantae > Streptophyta > Magnoliopsida > Lamiales > Orobanchaceae > Euphrasia > Euphrasia arctica. The sequence continues at coordinate 413 of JACOMQ010008853.1, forward strand.
TTTATTTAAACATAGATGGTGGTTATTTATTAACCGTCAAGGGTAAAATAGTAATTATTTTACTCTTTTTTATAATTATAAATTTAATAATACTTCAAATAATAAAAAAAAACAAAAAAAAAATATATTCTTAATTAAAATGTATATTTTATAAGGTTGAACATGTAAATTCATATATCAAAATACCCCTTTTCATAAATATTTCTTTTTATATTCAAGAGTGTGAATATTATTACGAGGCATCACAAAAAGTAAATTGAGATACCTTTATAAAAATGAGGAAGTATATTTAAATTTAAAAACAAAATGTTTATTAATATTACATTAACATCCATCCAAAATTTATGTTTTAAATTTATAATTGTATAAGTTATAGTGTAATATTTAAAAATTATAATAGTAGTGTAAATTTTTATATTTTAAAATCTGTATTTTTAAGATTTTATAATATTATTTCTAACTATTAGATTGATTAATTATATTATTAAATTTAAAATTAAATTTGATTAGTTATATAATTACCATATAAATTGTACGTATGATTTTATTCGTGCATACTATATAACAAAATTGTGGGAAATTTTTCTAAAGAAACTACAGTAAATTATATAAGCGGCCATTCTTTAATAATTTATTCAAAATGATAGAAATATATTTGAAAAAAAATGGTATTAATATTCTATTTTTTTAATTTAAAAGTGAGATGTAAAATAAACTTAAAATAAAAATTAAAAGATACTGTACTAATCGTACTCTTTTAAGACTATATAAATAAATACACGACCCTGATTCCAAAATCATTCAATGGTAATCGAGCTCGAAAATACTATAATAATAGTACTCCGTAACTTTTTATTTATTAAATAGTGCATAGAATTAGCCACCCATGTAATTAACAAATAAAATAAACTTATTTTTTTTAATGAGGAATTAGATCTCATGATTTTATTAACACGCTCAGAAATTAATCCTAATTTTCCTTTTTGCCCTTTTTGCTCTTTTTGCCGCCACCTTTGCCGGCTGATCCTGCTCCGCCCACCGGAAGACCACCACCACCACCACTACCTTTCACCGCGCCGCCCACAACTCTAACACCTTTCCCCTTGCGGGCTTTTGGGCCCGTTAGGTAGTTACTAAACCGACCAACTTTGCCATCAAAATTATCGGCAAAACCTTCTCCAAGAAGCCGAGCATTCACATAATTCGAACTCATAAAGAAAACATGAAAGCAAAGCAAACACAACAACATAACCCAAACTCTCATTGCATTCATTTTCAGTTTACACAAAACAAAACGAAAAAACAATGACAAAGGTGAGAGGGATATATATATATATATATATATATATATATATATATGTGTGTGTGTTAAGATATCCTACAAGATTTTTTAAAACGTTATTGACTCAACTTTTTTAACAATATATATATATATATATATATATATATATAGCTCTTAATTGTGTGCAACCCAAAGTCAACACAAGATATCACCACATTATGGTATGTAATTATCGATTTCCAACTCATCAAGTCGATCAGCTCACACATGGCTTGGCTGGCCAGCCAGGTATACCATGAATACATTATTGAAAAATATATTCACTCTTATTAATATAAATGATAAGTTGTCCAACTTTTCTAACATTTCGAGCTTTTAGATGAAACGACTTCTAACATGGTATCAGAGCGATGAGACTTTGGTTTTTTTGTTTTTGGAAATTATATCAAATTAATTGGACAAGTTATTAAGTAGTAGTACTATTGTTTTTAATTGCTTTATTTTCATAGTTGTAAAATAAAAAGTGGTCGGTGTCATCCTCATTACCGGATAAAAAACTAGAAATAAGTGCGTGTTTTTTTATAATGTTTATTTTTCGTTGATATGTTTGTTTCTTGGGCGAAGATTCACACTCGTTTTTTCAACATTAACAATCTTGATATCATTTGTAAATCGAAACAAAATTCACACACGTTATTAATAAAAAGAAAAATAAACATAAATCAGAATGATCGCTATAAAAACGTTCACAGAAACTTTATTTATTTTTAATATTTTTATCAAACTACGTACTTAAATAGTTAAACATATGCTACAAGACATTAAAATGAATAATGTCATGATCGATCGATCAATTTCCTCCACCGAACTCGAAAGCAGGGAGGTCCGCTCGGGCATCTATAGGATTTTTTGGAATGACGTCGATACTGACACTACTACAAAAATTGGTTTTAGAGACGCTCAAAAGTGTCACTAAAAATTACTTTTAGTGCCGCTTTTACTATTGTGACGCTTTATCAAAGCGTCACTTGATTTGGCGTTTCAATAAATATGTATTGTGATGCTTTAAAAGTGTTACGATAAATACAAAATAGTGACACTTTGATACGTCATAATAACATTATATAGTGACTCTTGTTGAAGTCATTATATGTTTATTTTATGACACTTTTATGTGTCATTATAACTTTATTTGATAACATTTACAAACGTCATTATAGTACACTTTGGTGACACTTTTGCTCGTCACAAAAAAGTTAAAAATGTCTAAACATACTCATGTAATAAACGACACTATTTGGTTACACTTTGTTTGCCATGAATTTTGGATTAAAGGGGGAAACAATTCAAATGCTTTAAAAATAATTTCATTACCATAAAAACTTACAATTCAAAAAAGTTATAACAAAAAATATAATAAAAAATGTTATCACATTTCTAATATCAACACAATCTTTTAACTAATTACATGACTTCATTCAATACATTAAGATAATTAAACAGATGAAATGGTATATGCGCACAACTATGAGTGAATGTATTTTTTTATAACTTTATCTCGTATCTTCCAGTTCAACCTATACAATGAACAAAAATATGTAGAATTAATAGCTGAAATTTGAAAAAAAAAAGTACTAGTAAGTAAGAGAAATGAAACAATATGAATAGAAATTTTACCAAATGCTTTGGCCCAGCAATTTTCCGTCAAACTTGCCCAGCTACTTTAACACCTTCACATGGTTCTTCATATTATATTGACACAATTCACTTCACACCATTCAGGACCTAATAATTATCCATTAACCAACTTAACAATATTTAAGGTTTCGACAATATATTGTGCAACATTGTTTTGAACATGTATACCTTAATAACTTTAACTCCAGTCCATTAATACATATATACTACATATTATCAAAAGTTCCCAACGAATAAGAAAACCGTACAAAAATACCCTTACTTGAATTTAAGGAACGGCATTTGAGGGTTCCGATGAATACTCAAATTCATACGTGATGTATACTAAATTGACCTTTGTAATATTTGAATGACCTCTCAAGCCCTCATTTCTCAACAATTTTTCAATTAACTCGGTTCTTCATTTCAGTTTCTTTTTCCCTGGTAATGCAATCAATATCAACTCGGTCAGGTGAAACAACAGAATAAAATAAATACACACAATCCCAATATTAAGATAGCAATGAAATTGTAACATTAATATAGATAATTTAACATGAATAAAAGGAACATGTATTTATCTTCATGTTGCAGCAGTATCAACAAAATATTATTAAATCACATCTTTATTGTTTTAAACTTATACTACTAACACGAACAAGTTGTTTTCTCCTACCTGGTACCCCACCATTTACAAATACACAATATAAGTAATACATATAAGTAATACATATGAATTCTCCTCTTACAAAAACAGATATGAAAGCAAACAACAATAATAAATATTAAATGAATAAAGAAATTATTTTTTATCACTCTAGAATGAACTTGATGAATCAGATATGCAGCAATTTGGGTGCAAAATAAAATCCCTGCGTGAACAAAGCAAAAAAAAAAGAGATATCATAAAACAATCAATATTGTATAAACTGTACTAAAACTACATTAATTTGCTAAAAACATTCAGAACAAATAAATAAATTCATCCCAAATACATAAATGAAAAAAGGATGACAAAACTCACACAATCAAGCTCTAAATAATAATGACAACAATTCAGTACAGAAATGAAAAGAAAAAGAGGGGAGATTATGAATACTCACTCGGTTCTAATGTTGTAAATGCCAATGGATACAGATACCCGTTCCAGATTCGGATTCAACTTTCTAAGAAAACCCATTTTATGAGCCGCGATAAATTGTGTGAATTCGCTTAAATCAGCAGAAGGGCAAATGAAAATCTTTAAATGAAATGATTTCGCCATTGTTAAAACAGTTTTCTACTGTGAATGAATGAGTAGAAGATGAAGAGAAAATTATTTTTACACTAGTCGGTTCCTTCACTCTATCACATGAACTTTCGAGCAATCGAGATTTGAGGGAGAATTTTTTAAGGAAAATATGAATTTTTGAAGGAGAATATGCTAGGGCAAATGAGGGGATCGAGCGAAGTTGCAGTTAATATATATGATAATTTATTTATTAAAAAATCTTATCAAAAAAGTTAGTAAAAAAAAAAATGTTTTCAGGACTTGAACCTTAGACGGTTTAACAAAAAAGCGGTCATATTTCACCGCTGCGGCATCACTATATATGTAGAGAACTGCAAGTGTCTTTAAATATGTAATATAGTGACCCTTTCTTAGAAGTGTCACAAAAAAAGCGTCACTAAAGAGGATACTACGTATTTTGTATTAATATGAAATCAACATTTACCTGAGCATTTGCACAAAACAAAAACATGAAAACAAATAATCAAACACAACAAAAGGTACCCAAGTAATATTCCTCATCTTCAAAATTGATAGAACTAAAATGTGTGTGTGATCTTATGAAAATAAATAACGATGATATATGAAGGATATTTTTATATTGTACATTATAGCTAAGTCAACTATGATACAACGTGCTTAACTTAATGATTGAATTAATTGATTAATTAGTTTAATTTACATGTGGTTAGTGGTTAGGGTGCATGCCAAGTTGACAATTAGTTACTAGTATACTCAATTCCATAAAATTATTTATAATCAATTTGCACTCTGCAGCTTAAGCTAGATCTTCTTATGCTCTTCTTATGGGAAGATGGGTTTTATTGAGTAAATGAAATTAATCTTTATTTCCTGTCTATTTATAGTAATTTTCAAAACATTTTAAATTATATTAAAATAATTTTAAATAATTTCATATATTTTTTAAACATTTTAATTAAAGTGTCACACTTTTTATTTAATTTCAAATTAATAAAGAGAATTTTACCATTAATTTTTTGGATAGAGTTTTTTACCAATTCCCTCCTCCCAGTAATTTATGTATAAATATTATTTCTTACTTTCTGGTCAAAAAAATATATATATTTTTTTAATTTACGTGTTGATTAATCAGTACATAAATAGTTAATACTGTACATAAATAATTGAGACTGAAGTGCAATTTTTTTACAAAAGTAAATAAAACAAATACAATAATATTCTTCAATTTTTTTACAAAAGTAAATAAAACAAATACAATAATATTTGTATAAGTAATAGTTCACTTGTAACAAAATACGGAGTTATATAATACTAATAATTAACCTTGCTTGTAACAAACAAACACAATAAATTTACTACATTAACATCTTCATAAGGTTTGCTGCCATTAGCTTGATGTGATTATTAATCCTTTCTCTTTTTTCTGCCACCGCCGGAAGAGCACCAGCACCACCATTCACCATGCCAACCACACCTTTTCCACCCTTATTCACCAAGAAGCCATCTTTGCCAGCCTGGAGAAAACCTGATCCACCGAGAAGCCGAGAGCATTCACATTCCAACTCGTAAAGAAAACATGAAGAACACAAAACATACACATCACAACCCAAACACCTATTTTCATTTTCAATTCAAACAATTAAGATGACAAAGTTAATATTGTTGTGTGAATGATCCGGTGGGATATCAAATTTTATAGTTCTCGACCGCGTGCCCAAGTCAACTCATCATGTTACGGTTTGAATGTATGATTGAATTCCAAATCATAATGTTAATTTTTTGCATCTTAATTAAGAATGTGACGCGTTGACTTTTTTTAAATGTAACGGCATATTTGGATGTAAGTGCTCATGATCCCGGTCAAGCTTTTGCCGGTAATGTTTCGTTTGGTTAAGTTTTAGACTTTTAGTGGGGTGGAGAAGGTAAATAAAAATATATGAAAATAAATAGTTTCATATATTTTTATTTCATAATCATTTAACTATAAAAATATATGAAAATAAATAGTTTCGTTTGGACGCGTTGACTCATTATGAAATAAAAATATATGAAACTATTTATTTTCATATATTTATATTTTCATATAAATAAACTCATTTTTTATTTTCATATATTTTTATTCCATAATCATTTAACTTTAAAAAAAAATTAGTCCACATACTTAGCTTATTTTTACAATCAATTACTTCAAAATTTTTAATAATAACAACTTGCAAGACATTAAATTCTGATATTGGTAATTTCAGGACAATACTTACTTAGTTTTGACCAACAATTAATCATGAATATAAGATATTAGTAATAACTAAAATAAATTATAACCGATTCTTGTGGGAAAAGAAAAGGAATTAAACTTATATTTATTGCAATATAAATCTAATCATGAAGTTCGATAAATCTAATAAAGAAATTCAAAAAATAAAATAAAGTTTGTACTAAAATCGTTTCTGATTCCAAAATCGCATAGCGATTTTATTTAAATTTACAGTAAGAAAAACTAAAAAAATAATAAAATAATAAAAAATCGCAGTATTCAAATTTCCCCGTGGGTTTCGCTGCTGCTTCTCCTTCCTCAAATCCTCGAAGAACTGAGGTACAAATAATGGAAATTCCTTTTCCCTGTAACGAATTACTGTATATTCCTTTACTTTTTCATTTCTGTTTTGTGTTTCGTGGTTCTGATTCCGCTATTTTTTTATCTTTATTTTAATCTTAATTTTTGTTTCTATCGAAGGAATTGAGGTTTTTGGGGGAGGGTTTTTGGTGGAAATGATAATATTATCTTTATCTTTATCGCTGTTTTGTCGTATCTTTTATAACATTCGTGTTTTTTTTATGACTGTTGTTTCTGTCTCATGAACTGAAACTATTGATAGATGATGATGGATGCTAAGAGTGGGCTGGTTCTCGATTTGTCGGTTGTCGGGAAACGGGACAATCAGGAGAATGTATCCGAGGTTGAGAGCTTGAATCAAACTGTGGATGAATTATTTGTTGAAGTCGAGCAGGTAGAATTAAATGCCAAATGCACCGCGTTTATATTTTGTTATGATATACCAATTCTGTTAAGTTTCATTTGTTGCTCGTGTTGAATTTATATGTTGGGGGGTTTTGTAGAATTTCCGATTTTAAATGTGCATTGGATTTAATATTTGAATTATGATTGAAACTTTTTGGGGTTTTCACATTCATTCATTGCATTTTCGATTTAGCAGAGAAGCATTAATTCGGGAAGTGGAGAAACGTGCAACGTATCCCATTCAGTTTATTACGATAACTCGAACTGTTACAAAATAAGTAGTAGATTTTTAGTTCGTTGTCTGAAGTTAATATCTGTTTTTAGCACGTTGCGGTTTAGTAAATCCAACTTTACACGTAACTGCAGAGAAATAGATATGATTTTTTTTTTTTTGTCTTTTTGCGATTGCAGCTCGAGCAGAAACTGAATGAGGTCGAACATTTTTACTCCAACCCAAACGTGTCGAAACGTGGCTATGTGATGAAGGAGAATGATAGGGATAATTATCTAGGAAACTGTATGAAGAGGCAACAAGAATCCGCTCGTCGACAAGCAGATGCTTCGAGAAGAAAGCAAGATCTTATGCGCCAATTTGAGAATATATTCTTTCAGGTTAGCTCAAATAAATTCCATTGGACATTAATGAGTTTGATTCTTTAGTTAATGTTTTCTTGAATTTTCACTTGTCGTCAGATGACTCAGCAGAAGTGGGCAACACCGTTTATGCAACCTGTGGACGTGGTTGGTCTTGGTTTACATGACTATTACGAGGTTAAGGCTTTATAATCTCAACTTTTGTAATTATGATCAATTCCAATAACTGCCCTGTTATTTGAAGTATTTACAAATGCAGAAAGTTTCAAGAGTCTTAAGTTCAGCGACTTTTATCGTTGACGAACATCTGCTCTAATAAGATAAGGCAAAGAAATGGGGACTCTATTCCTTTGAACGAATCATTAACAACAGATTAGTGGAATGATAGAAAGAGACGGAAATGGGAGAATTAGCCAAAAAATAAAATAAAATATTTGATCTTCGATTCTACCTTACTTCAACATGTTAACCTCAATACTTTTATAAATGTGATGGGGGTTTCGAAAAGCTTATTGTTTATGAATGGAGAAATTATAAGACATAATCAAACCCTCATTTATTTGTGTAGCAGGAAAATTTTGGTCAGCAAATATCTTGAGCCGATTCACCTTTTGTTTTCTTTCTCTTTTTAAGTCACCGAGCACTTTCCTCACTTTTTTGTACTTTCTTTATGCTGATAAAATATTAGGGTATGTGTTTTGCTAAATATATATATTATTGTGTATATTAATGTAGGTTATTCAGAAACCCATGGACTTCAGTACCATCAAAAGCAAAATGGAGGCCAGGGATGGTACTGGGTATAAGAATGTCCGGGAGATATGTTCGGATGTGAGGTTGGTATTTAAGAATGCAATGAAATATAACGATGAAAAGAATGATGTCCATGTCATGGCCAAAACCTTGTTGGATAAGTTTGAGACGAAATGGCTGCAACTTCTGCCCAAAGTTGATGAAGATGTATGTAATTGCTCTTGTTATTTTCTTTTGTATTTATTCAGAAGTTGATATATACAGTACTATCTGTTCCCTTGTAGAAGTTGAAGAAAAATGATTTGTGTTACCTTCATACTATTAGAAGTGACTTTTGCTAACAATACTTACTAGGGTTTTTATTGATCAAACTTACGTTGAAATTCAGCCTAATTATAGAAGAAAAATACATAGTTATCTTTTTTTTTTTTTTTTGCATGCAAATACCCTCAAGATGAGAGGAGGTGCTTGTAAGAGTTTTGAAAGATAAAGTGGAGTTCTTTGTAATTAGGCTTAATGTCAGGGGTAGTTTTGTACTTTTGTTAACACTAACAAGTGAAAACGTAGTAGTTCTATGAGCATTGGTATTTACTTGTATATTACATATATTTTCTATATATTTGAAGGAAAAACTGCGGAAAGAAGAGGAATCTGTGTTGCAACTTGATGTACAGCTTTCACAAGAGGTTGCTCATGCCAAAATGGCTAGAGATGTGAGTTTTGAGGTAAGTGATCACTGATCAATATATTTCCATTATTCTTGCCATTGGTATATGTTTGTGTGTGCCCGTTTTTTCTTTATTTTTTTGTGCATTTTTAATAATCAGAATTAAGGTAGAAATGCTAATGCTCTGAAAATGTTGTTATTGATCTTGGCAGCTGGACAAGGTTGAATCGCAACTGGAAGAACTCAAAGAAATTGCCCTTCAAAAGTGCAGGTTTGTCAACACATAAAACTTACTCCTTTTGCATTAAATTACATTTTCAGACTTAAATTGTCTTCTGCAGTTTTGGGAAACTTCAGTAGTTTTCTCATTGATTCGATGCATTCTTGTATTATTTAGGTTGTGGACGATATCATACTATCCTTGGCATGCAACTACCACTTGTCATATTTTTTTCGTATTTTATGACATGCTAATGTGATGATGAAATATAGGAGTATATATTTTTCTTTTATGCATGATTTGGTTATGGCGAGCGAATTATCACGCAATCTTCTTTTATTAATGTTTCATGTATTTTGTAATTTGTACAGACTTAGTGAGTCCATTTATGTTACGCAAAATTACATGGTGTATTTACATAATCTTACCGAGATCTCAGTAAATCTGGCATCGTTTTTCACGAGGAAAAAAATACTCATCAATCGAATTCCTCATTATTTGGAGTTAATTTATATTATACCTTTTTGAGACCTCGTTCATTGGATGGCTATATTGAATATTGAGCTGATATTATCGAACATGTTTGTTTATAACTCATTTGGGTGGCTTTATGAACTTGATTTTATTTTAGGGTTAGTTACAAATAACCATAATGACATAATCTAACCACCTAACGAATCTAGTCACACTTAGGCTACCGACGTGGTTATACTCCTAACATTACTAGATGTTGCCTTCAAATTCTCTCTATTTTTGCCATGGTATAGATGAATAATCTTTATTGTTCAGGAAATCATTTAAAATTCTTTTTTATTTCAAAGTCTGAGGGGTTATTCTATTATGAGTGTTTATATTTTTGTCCTGGTTCAGAAAAATGACAACCGAAGAAAAGAAACGACTCGGTAGTGCTATCACTCGGTTACCTCCCGATGATATCAACAAGGCTCTCGAAATAATTGCCCAAAGTGACCCTAGTTTCCAAGCTGCTGGAGAAACTGTCGAAGTCGACATAGATGCTCAGGTTTTACTTCATTTCAATCTCTTTGTTTTTTCACCCTTAGACCATCCCAATGTTCTGTCTAATTACACAGAAAACAAAGAGCCATCTTTAATAGTATTTATTTACGTCTTGCACATTTTCAACCCTCAATAGACCTTCCGGAGGGATTTGAAATTTAGAAAGACGATTTGTCTGTATTTTATAATTAAACAACTTGGCGGGTTTGCTTTTTGTAATCAAAGATGGTCCTTGCAGAGTGAATCCACTCTGTGGAAATTGAAGTTCTTTGTGAAGGACACGCTGCAAGCCCAGATGAAGAGCTCGCCAAAAACCGGAGGCAATACTAGCAACAATGGAGAGAACAACCAAAACGGAAATAACAAAAGAAAGCGAGAGGTGTGTGATGCCATCGTCAAGAATTCGCAGAAAAGGAACAAAAAACTCACCGGTTGACCTATATTTGTGTGTGTATGTGAATGATGATTCTTGTGCTGTTGTATAGGTACACTATTGTAAGAAGATTCCAAGCATGGTGTTTTGTATGAATGCCAAAAACTAACTGGTTTAACGTAGTTGGTTAGTCATCGACTAGTATATTGTTTTGTTATCGAAACGGTGTTAGTGCATCCTAGAGTGAAGCAACTTGAAGCCGAAAAAATAATCGGAGCTTTAGTAGCGTTTTCCAGACATTTTTGTAGAGTTCATGATTTTAGTTGTAACTGAGAATAATTATAGTCCGGAATACAATGTTGTATGAACAATAATTGGTGGAGAAATCACACTGTCATCAAGTCGAGGCATAAAGATAATTGGTTGATCGCTTGTTAGGATTTTGATTTCAAAGATAAACATGTTATAAGATAAACCTTATAAATATGTTACGAGGTTTGAAAGTCTTGCTTCTTTGGGATACAAAGATGAGTATGATTCATTTGGCAATTCATAAACCTCCTGAGCCAATTGAACAAATTCAACTCTCTCCCAATAATATTGTGTTTGTATGTATGATCTCACTTATTTAATTAATTAGTGCTATGTACTGTGACACCTTTTTCCTTTTAATGGTTGAGTCTATGTTGTTACACACTTACTACAATCATGGTGTAGATAATACATGAAGGACCCCATTTGCCAAAATTAATTATTGACCAATATGTAATTTATTGGTATTTACTATATTTAAGCATATGCATACATATCAAATTACAAAATTGAAAAAGTTATGTTACAATATAAAGTAATAATTTTGTAACACTAGTATATATTACATTTAATTTTATCAAAACCCAATCTTCCTTTTATTTGGCGATTTTTAGTTGAATTGTGTACCTTAGTCGTAGTTGAAGCACACGTGACACTTTACTCTAGCTAGTGTTTTATTTTGTGTGATTCTTATTCAGTCGAGTCAGTATCATGCAAATAGACTTTTAAAGTGAAAGACATTCAATTTACACATGTTTGCCTGACACTGATTCAGTCAAATAAACATCACACAAAACAACGCTACATCAAATTGTCATGTAAATATCAATTGGCGATCAACTTGTAAAATTTAACTGAAAATTGTCAAATTGAAAGAGTATTATTATCTTGTAAAACTTAACTACAAAATGTAATTATTTACTTATATTACTAGATGTTTTATGATATTATCTTTATACAATATGAATATATATATATATATATATATATATATATATATATA
>JACOMQ010008854.1:0-12581 GCA_014843705.1 Euphrasia arctica
CGGTTGTCCTTCGGGGCAATGGCTGGGCGTGAATCGGGGCACGGGCTGGAAAAGCGAACGAAGTAGCGACTTCGGAGGTCGACTGGGAGCGTTCGGATGTTCGAGCGATCGAACGAACGCCTCCCGGATAGTCGATTTCCAACAGCGCCGTGACCGTAACCTCTGTACAGCCTCGATCGCCTCGATCGCCAGTACAACTACAACTTGTGGGCATCCTGGGAGAATTGGTGGAGCACGTTATAATATTGGCCCATAAAAGCGTGGCCCACTTCCTGAGAATCCATCTTAGCAGCAGTCTCTGTAAATCGTAAGGGGAAACATCTTTTTAGGAATAGACAATCAGGTCGGAAGGCTTGATTCGAGTTCGTATTCGATCGTAAAATGCGCTCGAATAGTAGTGTTGATGTTTTCTTTTTTTTTTTTTTTTTTAAATTGAAATTCAAATAAAAAAATATGACATTCACTGTATTTTTATGAAATTCAATGTGTTCTTTTGTTGCTGGATACATTCAGTGTAAAAATAGGACATTCAGTGTATTTGCCAGAGACATTCAGTGTAAAAATGGGACATTCAGTGTGTTTATACGACATTCAGTGTTAAAATATGACATTCAGTGTGTTTTTATGACACTCAGTGTTAAAATATGACATTCAGTGTGTTCAGTGTTAAAATATGACGTTCAGTGTTAAAATATGACATTCAGTGTGTTCAGTGTTAAAATATGTCATTCAGTGTTAAAATATGACATTCAATGTTAAAATATGACATTCAGTGTTAAAATATGACACTCAAGTGTTAAAATATGACATTCAGTGTGTTAAAATATGACATTCAGTATGTTCAGTGTTAAAATATGACATTCAGTGTTAAAATATGTCATTCAGTGTTAAAATATGTCATTTAGTGTGTTAAAATATGACATTCAATGTGTTCAGTGTTAAAATATGTCATTCAGTGTTAAAATATGATATTCAGTGTTAAAATATGACATTCAGTATGTTCAGTGTTAAAATAGGTCATTCAGTGTTAAAATATGACATTCAGTGTGTTCAGTGTTAAAATATGTCATTCAGTGTTAAAATATGACATTCAGTGTTAAAATATGACATTCAGTGTGTTCAGTGTAATTTCATAACATTCAGTGTGAAAATCTGACATTCAGTGTTATTATGCTTCAGTGTAAAAATGGGGCATTCATTGTTTTCGATTTAAATTTCAATTGAAAAAAATTAAAAAAATATGTTAATACTGTATATTTATACTGATATACATTCCATTGAACACATGACCTAAACTAGCTGAACTTTTCCGACTGTAATTCACTCGTTGACTAAAACAAAAGAATAAAACATGATTTCTACACGATTAAATCAATTTCTCGAACTATTATCGAGCCTCGACATTTCATCACTATAGACTCTGAATCCAAGTTTCGTCACGATCGGAAAACAACCCAACGCGAGCGCCTGCTTGATTATTCACGGTAGGCTAAATAGTTACATCCCCGCGCAGCTCCCCCCGCTTGATTATACGCGAGGTACAACTGCTGTAGACTTCAAATTTTCAAACCCTGAACTTTCAATTGCCAAATTAGAAGAACATACATTGAAGAGATAAAATGAAAAAAAAAATCAAAACTTGTAGTCATAAATTATCACATGCCTCAATAACACACATCAGAGTCTTACAATATTATAGATTACAAACCTGATACAAAATCTTCACTAAATTAAGCCTCCGATGAGATTTTCAATGCCTTGACCAAAAGGCGCAATTGTGATGCAAATCCAAATATACTTCCATCAGAAATACCACTGCCAGACATGAGAAAGTAAACATCATACCAATCACAAAAAAGAATCAACTATTTCCTATTCAGCACAAAATAAAAAAATAAATTAGAATCCAACAAAGTTTATAGAACCAAAGACGTCCAGGATTAACATTTCCAAAATCCATGGAAGTTTAATTAATTACAAAATGACCCCAACATTTTATTTCATATTACATCTGTGCCTTCTGGGATGTGATATCCTCCTAATTGCGCATCCTCGTGCACGTAACGTAAAGGGACTATAGGCACCGGGGTGTGCTATCTCAACGTCTCATGGAAAACCGCTGCCAAATACGGAAGTTTGCACAACAAGATTAAGAGAACCATGAACTACAGAAGTTTGCAAGCGTTTCCATTCCTGGAATCAAACACGTAAAATCTAGACGTTTGTCGTCCTCGACATAAAACATGTGCCAACACCAATTCTTTACCCATCGTATCCTTCTACAAAAACCAACATTAAATCAATATTATTAACAAAGGAATTGAAACTGAAATTGAAATTGAAAATAAAACTATGCAGATTAACAAGTACCGTAGGAGGAAGCATGGTGGCTCGGCTGTGGAAGCGCTCGATTGTGTCGGGGCGGTCGATGACGACGGCGTTAGGGTTCCGAGAGTCGAAGCTTCTAGGAGGTGTCTCATCACGGATCTCACGCCCTCGTCCTCGTCCTCGCCGCTTTTCACGGAAGATCGATGGACGGTCAGAAAAGCCAGGCGAAGCTTACGAGGAACAACTCCTCACTCCTCCGCTCATCCCCGACCATCCACAGCCTATCCTCCGTCACCGATATCAAATCCGACCTCGAGGAGCAGAAGCCCCATGGCTATAATCCAGGAGGGGGCGAGCTCGGTCGCGGATTGATGTCGCATCATCTGGATTCGGTGGAATTGGGGAAGGGAAGAGGGGAATGAGGGGTAACGAGAGAAATGAGAACTCCGCTTGTTCAAATTTGTATATATGGAAGGGTAACGTGGTCTTTACACATTTTAGGCGGCCTAATTGACACGCGTAATTTCTCGAAAGCCTTATTGCCGAAAAATTGTTGAAAATTGGCCTTATTGCCATTTTTCCCTAAAATGAAATGTAAAAAACTTACATATTAAAAAAATAAAAAAATTGTTCATAATTCTATGAAGTAAGAGCATAAGTATAGTATATATAGAGTGAAGTCATGTGATCTTTTGTTTTTATAATTGTTTATATAGTTAACAAATAAAATATCTTAAAAGTACAAACATAAAATACTTTAGAAAGTGAAACATTATACGGTGTTGTTTGCGGTGGTTGCTGCTCATGTTGTTTCCATTACACGAGAGAGGATCATCTTATTACGACTTTCTGACTCGCTTCAGACACGTGCGCTGAAGAGATTGTGGCATATATCTTGATAGTAACTCATTTTGTATTATAGTACTACCTAGATAATTAGTTGTTTGAAGAACTTGGATGTTAGTTCTTTCTTGCGGTAGGACTTTTCCTACGTGCTGTTTTGCACTATTTACCTTTTTTTTTTATATAAAATTGATATTTACAAAAAAAAAAGTTAAACATTATTTAAAATAAACATAATTTTTTTTATCCTTCAACCAAACCACCATAGCTTTTAGGCTCTAGCAGCTGAGATGGTGTATTTCGAATCATTTCTAATATTTTAAAAATATTTTTAGAAATTGACACATTTTTATACAGAGACAAAATAATTTTGTTTTTCTTCAACCAAACCACCGTAGCTTACTAGCTTTAGCAGTTGAGATGATGTATTTTGAATCATTTTTTTAATTTTCTGGCCTTTGCTGACCAGGACTCATTTGCTGACTTTCTAGATGCAGTATCCTTTTTCCCCTATTTATATTTGTGGTTTTCTTTAATTAACCTTTGCTTCTCCAACATATTCTCATTTCTCACAACCCAGTATATCTTCTCCTTTGTTTCTCCAGATTTGAAGCTATCAAGATTCTTGCCTTTTCTTTTTCGGTCAATTGAATTCTCAGATTCATTCTTCTATTCTTGTTTTGGTCTCCAGAAAAAATCCACAAAATTAGGGTTCTTTCTCCCTCCAAAAATAAAAATAAAAAATAAAATGCCCCCTTTTGCAGGTTCAAGGTCTCCCCTACACGATTGGAGTTCAAACGTAGTGACGATCGACGTCGGCGGCCAGCTTTTCCAGACAACCAAACAGACCCTATCTCTCGCTGGCCCCAAATCGATTTTCTCCGAAATCGAGAATTCGTCCGTCCCGTTCATCGACCGGGACCCGGAGCTCTTCTCGATCCTTCTCTCCCTCCTCCGCACCGGAAACCTCCCCTCCAAATACAGGGCCTTCGATATGCAAGACCTAATCTCCGAGTCCCGATTCTACGGCCTCGAGTCCCTCCTCCTCAATTCCCAATCCAACCCTTCCCAATTCGACGCCTTCAACCTCGAAAAATCCGCCATCCTCCCCATGACCGGCCGGGAATCCCCCTCCGCCATCTCCTCCACTCCCTACGGATCCCTGCACGTCTCCCACGGCAGCAAGATCACGTCCTTCGACTGGTCCTTGCAGAGAAAGTCAACCATCCTGACCCAATTCACAGCCATCGATTCCCTGCTCGCGTTATCCCCTGTTTCAGCCGCTGCCGGAGCCACCGATTTCTCCGGATTGCAGGTTCTTGATCTGGAAAAGGGTTTTGTCAAAGAGACCCTCGACTGGGAAAACGTCACCCGGTCTGGCTCAACAGTCCAAGCCATCGGCTCGTCCCTCGAGCATCTGTTCACCAGCTTCGAGTCCAGCAGGAGAAATTCGAGTTGCATTATGGTTTACGATCTGAATAGTTTGCGCCCCGTCACTGAAATCGGTCATTACGAGATCTTTGGAGCCGATCTTGATTCAGCCATCCCAGCCACTAAATTGCAGTGGGTGTCGAGTCATAACTTGTTGATGGCCTCTGGCTCGCACAGCGGGCCCTCTGGGGTGTCGGGGAACATCAGGTTCTGGGACACTAGGTCTGGAGAGGCTGTTTGGGAAATTAAGGAGAAAGCCGATTGCTTTGCTGATGTCACGGCTCTGGATGGGCTTAGCACGGTGTTTAAAGTCGGTGTGAATACGGGTGAAATGTTTTATACCGATTTGAGGAATATGGGTTGTAATAGTGATAGTAATAGCTCGTGGGTTTGTCTTGGTGATGGGAGAAAAGTGGCGAACGGGAAGAAAGAAGGGTTTGGCTGTAAAGTGGAAAGCCATGGAAATCAGGTCTTTCGCAGTAAAGAGGGGAATCTTGAGCTGTGGTCGGAGGTACTGGTTAGTTCGGATGAGAATGGTTTGGGCGGTAGAGTATTTAGGAAGAATTCGATGGGGAGGGTTAGAGACATGGGAGGGAATAGGATTACGAATTTGAGTTTCGGAGGAAGTAAAATGTTCTTGACTAGGAAGGACCAACAATGTGTTGAAGTTTGGAGTTCGATTAGGAGCTTTTGAGTTTTTTTTTTTTTTTGTTGTTGTTGTTAAATGTACATTTTTCAACACATGGAAGATTATGTTTTTAAACTGTACCTTTCTCCGAATGTTCTTTTTGGCTATGGACACCATGGAGTGCAACTTTCAGAATTCATTGGCCGATGTGATGTTTGGTTGCTTTTATTGAAAATTCGTTACAGGTACCAATTTAAAGAGGGTGTGATTTGTCAATGAACACGGCAAAAAGTGAAAGGTAAGCGGAGGGCTATTCTAGGAACTATCACGCCAGAGGAACTCTCAGGACTCGTTCACATACTTGGATTGTACACTTCACCCTCCGAGACCGCCGGTTCAAATTCTAGACCTATAGCCATCAAGATTGGTGGTTTCACTTGAAAATGGACATGCTCTGACCTTACTTCTAAAGATAGATAGAAAAGCTGGGAGAGAGAGAGAGAGAGAGTGATTGTTTCACAAGTTTTTAAGTATTTTGTGCAATTTTTGTGTTATTTATTTGCTCTTATTGATAATGTGTGTGACTATATGTTGTTATAGTTGTGGTTTGATGATTATTGAACGAAAATTGATTCATAACGAAAATAAAGGAACAATGAGGCTAATACTGATACTTTTTGTGCAATTTCAGAAAAATCACCATTCTTACTAATTCAAATGTTGGATCCTCCCTAATTTTTTTTTCTTTGTCCTAATTAGAACAATATTTTTGCACTCCGAGATCATTGGATTGTACAGATACTGCATCTTTTCATATCCCAGAATCAGGTATGATTCATGACAACCGAAATAAAAAAAAATATTATTAAAAAATATATTTAGAATCAAGTATGATTCATGACAACCGAAATAAAGAAACTATTATTGGAAAATATATTCGGTCCGTAGAGAGAGTCATGCCAATTAAAATCTGTGTGGAGGCAAGAGTTGTTTTTGAAAGTCGAAGTAAAGTTGGTAATGAGGGTAAAGGGCAGAGTAGTGAAGTTCCTAAAGTTGGCCATGAAGGTGAAGGGCAGTGGGTTGAAGGTAATGGAGAGATGGATGTTGATTCTTTATGTGACATGGGTTGAAGGTGATGGAGAGATGGATGTTGATTCTTTATGTGACAGTGATTTTAAGTTAGATTCTGATGAAAGTGGTGATTCTGAAAGTGATGATGATTAAGTTTGGAGGAATAATATAGATGAAAGTGAGTATGGATAGGATTCTGGGCAGGAGTCTAACCAAAGTGAAGATGAAGATGTTATATGTCATGATGATGATGACTTTGATGAGAAAATGGGCTCTGATGATGAGTCACAACTTGTTGAATACTGCATATTCAACAAGGAGGTCATTTACAATCCGGAGTTTGAACTTGGTATGAAGTTTGAGAGCAGGAAGTTGTTAAAAAGGCCATCCAATCTCATGCCATCAACACAAAGAGGTGCATGTACTTGAAGAAGAATAATAAAATAAGAGTTTATGCAAGATGCAGAGGAGAGGGGTGTGAATGGGCTTGCAATGCTTTGAAACTCAGTGGTGAAGAGACATTCCAAATCAAAACATTCAACCCTACACATAAATGTCCTCCCAATTTCCATGCCACAAATCTGTCTAGCACATGGTTGGGACATAAACATGTAGCAGAATTTCAAAGTGATCCCA
Organism: Euphrasia arctica; assembly: GCA_014843705.1. Lineage (NCBI taxonomy): Eukaryota > Viridiplantae > Streptophyta > Magnoliopsida > Lamiales > Orobanchaceae > Euphrasia > Euphrasia arctica. Next base: position 6,938 of record JACOMQ010008854.1, read on the forward strand.
AAAGAAGTGTGAAGGGATGGAGGAAGGAAATTTTTAGGAAAATGAATCTAAATGTCTCTAATCATAAAGCCTACAGAGTCAGAGCTACTGCAATGAAAATAATTGAAGGTGTTCCTGATTTTCAATACACAAAGATCTGGGATTATGCACGAGAAATCAGAAATTCCAAACCTAACTCAACAATGGTATTGGATATAGATGATGAAGGTAAGTTCTCTAAAATGTATGTTTGTTTTGATGCTTTGAAAAGGGGGTTTAAAGTTGGTTGTGGGCCATTCATAGGGGTAGATGGATGTTGGTTGAAGGGTCCTAGGGGGGAGATTTTACTGACAGTTGTTGGAGTTGATCCAGGAAATGCCATCTATCCTATAACATATGTTGTTGTGCCTGTGGAAAATAGAGAAACTTGGGAGTGGTTTATATTTTGTTTGAAGGTTGATCTTGATATAGTGGCTGATGAGGAGTATACATTTATGTCTGATAAACATAAGGGGTTGATACTTTCATTGAATGAAGTCTTTCCTAATGCAGATCATAGACATTGTGTAAGACATGCACAATAACTTTGTAGTGGCTGGTTTCAGGGGCGTGGGGTACAAAAACCTTTTGTATGGGGTTTCTATGGCTACAACTATGAGGGTTTTCAATCAAATGATGAAAGATTGGAAGGAAAATCCTGATATGGTAGCTGTTGTTGAATGGTTAAATGATAAATATCCTACGCAATGGGCTAGATCTCACTTCAATTTCAAGTCTAAGTGTGATGCATTGTTGAATAATATGTGTGAAAGTTTCAATTCTTGCATTCTAGATGGTAGGGATAAACCTATCATAACAATGTTGGAGTGGATTAGACAATGGATGATGGAGAGGTTTCCGAGCAGTATGGATAATGCATCCAAATGGGAAGGCAGATTGGTTCCCATAATTAAAAAAAAAATGAGGAAAAGAATTGAGAAACTGAATGACTGTATATTCTTATGAAGTCTAGCAACAGACACTTCCAAATACACTGCTCTGATGGCTCCTTATATGTTGTGGATTTGGAGTTGAGGTCTTGTTCATGCAGAGCCTGGGAGTTAAGTGGAATACCTTGTAAACATGCACTTTCTGCTATCTCACATCAATGCCTTGATCCAGAGTTGTTTGTTGATTATTGCTACACTATTCAGGCCTACAAGAGAGCATATGAGGCTGCTATTGTGCCAATTGTTGGAAAAGTGGAATGTGTTGCTACAATGTGTATTCCTTCTATGCCACCAAATTTGGGAAAGAACAAAGGCAGGCCTAAGAATTTAAGGAGACAAGATGCTACTTAGAAGATTCAAAAACCTATAAAATTGAAGAGAAATTAAGGGGTATTTAAATATAGGAAATGTAGAAAATGAAAGAATCCGGGGTGATTAATGAAGAAAATATTACAGAATCAAAAGTGGCTCTAGTTTACGGCCAGATGAAGAACCGCCAGGAGCTCGGATGAGATTTGGTTTGACTGCCTTAACGATGGAGGAATATTTTCGAGATGTTAATGAACAAGACGTACTTCTATTTATTGATAATATTCTCCGTTTCGTCCAAGCTAGCCCTCCACCTTCTTCATATCAAGCACAAGGGAGTGTTATTGATGATTACACTGACCCTCCACCCCTTCCACCTCCACCTCCTATTACTCGAACTGAAGTTGGGACACAAGAGAGTGTGTTTGAGGCTCCAGCTGAAATTAATCTCCGAAGTTGAACCACAAGAAAGTTTGTTTGATTATCATTTGTTTGTTGAATTTGTAATTGAGACTCTAACTATAATAAATCTCCCAAGTCAAGTGGCTGCTACTAGTGACTTCATTCCTACACAAATGTTAAGTGTTGGACACCAAAATCTCCCAAATAAAGTGTTTGATGCTCCAAAAGGGGATGAATTGAGGTATAAATATTTGTATTTTAATACATTTAAGTTGATTTGTTAAAAACATACTAACTGTGTTTTCTTTATGTATGTGGCAAGTTAGAAAGAATGATAAACAAAGGACCAAAACTTTTATTAGGGGAAGAGGTAGGGTCGGAGGTTTTGGAAGAGGTAGGGGCAGAGATGTTGGACCAAAACTCTCACAACAGCCCCCTTCCAGATTGATGGATGAAGATGACACTGAGTTTGAAGCCCTCCTCAGCCAAGTCAAAATTGGTCAACATTTGGGAACAAAAACATGGGAGCAACTTCAAATGGGAAAAAATATATCTTCTTCTGCTCCAACTGCAATTGTGTTAATTCAATCTTTAAGAAGCTCAAGCAGGGGGTCAACACCAATGTTAACTACGCAAACAAGTGTTGGAAATCAACATCCCGGGATCGTCAGAAAATGAGGAATAGAAAACCCCGATCGAAATCCCGATCGCCGGAGAAACTACGAGGCCGCCACGTCGCCCGGGGCTCGACCGAACACCGCCGCGGGAAAGCTCACGGCTGCCTAATTGAGCCCCCGCGGGACGGGTAGCTAGCCCACGCGAGCCGCTGCTGGAAATCACGCAGCTCGCGGCGAGCCGCTGCGGGTAACCACGCAGCATGCCCAGCGATCGAGTCCTAGGCTCGATCGATCCCTCGACTCCCAACCGAGGGTCCCACCCGGCGATCCCGTCGGGGATCTCATGGGAGCCAGTGGTCCGGTAGTCTCCGACTACCACCGCCCTGTCTATCCTCGGTCTGGTTCGCGTCCTCGGATCTTGGTTCTCAGTATTTTACGATAAACTATATCGTTAAAATCATAAGATAGTAATGATGATTTACCTTGTTTCTCGTTTGCCGGAAAATCGAGATCGATGACCTTGAGATCTCCTTCTCTCTCTAGTTTTTCTCTCTAAAATTGTGTTATGAATTTTTTAGAGAAAAATTCAAGACCATGTAGTGCTTTTATAGGCTACGTAGGGGACTTTAAGGAGGTGTTATATTGGGCTCCTAATGGATTTAATTAAATTGAGATCAAGCTTAAGTCTATTAATTAAGTCCATTAATTATATTATAATTCCACTATATAAATATAATTCCACTCTCAATATTAAAACCATATTATATCAAATAATATTTTCCGTTTAGTATTATTTTATTCTATGTGTTTAAGATAGAAATGTCGATGAATTAATTTAATTTATTGCTAATTAAATTTATTCATCTCTTTAATTCTGAGACTAGTACCACTCAACTTTATTTTTATGCGGAACAAATCCACTCGCGAGGTTTAAATAATAATTCTTACGAGCTCATCTCGGGGTCATTATCAACCCTTATCGGGACACATTTTCCCGTCAAGAATTCACAGCATGTCATACAAATAATACATTGACCCAATTTGCCGGTAATTGTCCAATATACATATTAGTCAATTTCATTGGTTACTCAAAGTCACTAATATTAAATGAACACACCCGTAATAATATCAGGGATTATAAATATATAATACACTGAGATTTAATTCGATTATCCAAGGCAATCCTAATCGATTAACCTCAAGCGGTTCGCTCAATACACCAAGTGTACAAGTATAATAAAATAATTAAGATAAATTATTTTCCAATTATACTACGATTATACCGATGGATGGTCCCCGTTCATCTAGGTCGTGAGCAACTGTTCGATTATATAGGAGTAACTGATAGTATGATCTTCCGTGTGACGTCACACACCATACTAACTACAATGTGTATAATCTAGGACGATAGTATGCACATATTTAATTAAACAAAATGAAAGGAAAATAATTGTTTATAAATTAAATAGGATAAACGGCTTTTACAAAGAGTTTATATCACTTAAATATAGACATTAAGTATAACAACAAGAAGATCTACAAAGAAGATAATTATTAGTGTGAAGGGCAAGGAAAAATTGTAGTCAAGCTCTTGGTTGTTTGTGTTAAGGTCCTGGGAAAACCAGTTATTTTGTTTTCTAGGGATTTTATGAACAACGATGTCTCTTTTGGTATTAGGGTTTGTGGAAAATTCACATCTTTTTGAACTTGATGTTGGAGTTGTGCAATGTTTGTGTTCTGTTAGTTGTATGAACAATGATGTCTCTTTTGGTATTAGGTTTTGCGGGAATTATCATCCCTTTTGGAACTCGATGGAATGAAGATGTTGGTTTTGTTACTATTGATGATCTTGTTTGTTAATAATTAGAGATGTTGTAAACTTTATGTTTTTTGTTTGTTATGGAGATGAAGATGTTGAAATGAAAGTTGTTGTATCTTAGTCTCATAAATTTGTTTAATCCTCAGTACAATTACCCAATGCAAAAGAGAACAAGAACACATTACCAATAAAAAAAATGCCCTTAATTAAACAAATCTCATAAACATTACAACATAATTCATTACAATAACGACTCTTGAAAATCACTACTACGGGAAACAAAATAGATCTAGTAAGCCACTGCAAACCTAGAAAAAACCACTACAAACCATTCTTCTCATTTAAGAAAAATGGTAATCCATATTACAACCATAAGAAACAAAACCAACTTCATCATTGGTGCAATATTTTTCACTGAGTTGTTGGTATTCTTCAAAACCCTTCCCATCTTAATTTCTTCTGCCCGATTACTATTCATGTCTTTATCTTGATTCATTGTTAGCTCGTTTGTTGGTTTGCACCACGAATTGAATGTATGTTTTGTTGGAATTCGATATCCCGGGCTATTAAAATTTGCGGAAACCATAGCCTGATCAAAAATCCTTCGCCGGAGATCACACGAACGCTGACGAACGTGCCGGAGTCCAGCCGAGGAGACCACACGCCCGAAGAAGTGCGGCTGCCCCCAGCCGAACCCCCGCGTCGCGGAGTTCGAGCGATCGATCGATCGCGTCCCACGCGATCGGCTGGGGCTGCATGGGCAGCCCCCGCGGCGAGTCCGGCGACTCGCCGCCGCCTGGAGGTCCCCACCGTCGTGGTGGGGTGGAGCGCGGCACCAGCCCGCGCTCCAGCGATCGATCATGATGATCGATCGCACGCCCTCGGCCCAGCCGAGGGTCGATGCCTCCGCGCGCCTCGAAACCCTAGCGGGCGGTCCGCGTGGTCCGGTGGTTTCACCACCACCACGCGATCGTCCGTCTACTCCGGGGTTCGATCTTCGGATCTTGGGTTCACGGTATTTCACGATAATTAAAATCGAATAAAATCAAGGGCGCTTAGATTTTATACCTTTGAATCTTCTCACGTATTCCTTGCACTCGTTCGAACGTCGGGTGGGCGACGATCCTCCGAACTCTATGGATCTACTTCACGAACTCTCTAGATTATCAAGTGTGATAATCTTGTCTTATGATTTGTGAAGACCATGTAGTGCTTTTATAGGCTACGTAGGGGATCTAAAGGAGTTGGAATATTGGGCTTCCACTATTAATGATTAAATTGAGCCCAATCTCAAATCTATTAATCCCATTAATATTAATTAATTTATTTTCCACTATATAAATTAATTGCACTCCCAATATTAAACCATATTATATCCAATAATATTTCTCCGGTAGTATTCATTTATTCCGTGTATTTAAGATTTAAATATCCATGAATAAAATTTATTTATTGCTTAATAAATTTATTCATCTCTTATATCCGAGAATAGTACCACTCAACCTTATTTATTATGCGGGAACAAATCC
>JACOMQ010008855.1:0-12579 GCA_014843705.1 Euphrasia arctica
GTTGTTGACTTGGAGGATTCACGCTCTGGTGATATCCGGAGGTGGGGAAAGGTGATCTACATCAACTTTCCGGGATATGAAAATGGATCGCGCTCCATATTTCATATCGGAGATGCATGTTTGCATCGAGTCCCAAGAGGACAACCTCACAATGCTGAAATTGTGCAGGGGCTGCGGCAGGCTCTTTCGTGGTGCCGCAGGGACTGCAGTAGGAACTTTCGTGATGCTGCAAGGTTGTGGTAGGCATTCTCATGCTGTCACAGGGGGCCGAGTTAGGCAACAAGATTCAGGCTGCGACAGGCAGGGTTGTGAGTTGCTAACTTGATGAAGTCGTCTCTGGAGGAGGTGCGGGAAGGTGGAGTGACATCTACTTTCAGATTATATGACTTATGTCATATGCGGGCTGTGGTAGGCATTCTCATGCTACCACAGGGAGCCAGGTTAGGCAACAAGATTCAGGCTGCGGCAGGCAGGGTTGTGATTTGCTAACTTGATGAAGTCGTCTCTGGAGGAGATGCGGGAAGGTGGAGTGACATCTACTTTCAGATTATATGACTTATGTCATGTAGAGATTCTTGATGCCGCAGTAGCTAAGGCAGGAGCTGCGGTAGTATTGGGCATGGCAGGCTGAAGCCTAATGACAATACTAAGAGATATATGATCGGGTATGATCATATGGAGGGTCAGCGTGATCTGAAATCATGCTAGGACTGGAGTCGGATGGTCGGGTTCGATCATGGATTGGTGAATAAGGTGGTTGCAAAGGATTTGCTTGATTTCTTAACTCGGCAGGGATGAGCAGTACTTGATCACTACTGCAAGATCGGTGACATGTGTTTAGAAGTTTGAACAAGGTGGAGATTTGTGAAAATATGTTCGAAATTCTAAATTTGTGTAAGGCAGTTCCATGCGGCAGGACGAATGCGTTAACTCTGCCGCAGTGCGAAGGCAGAAACCGGTTCCCTGGCAGGAGGCAAGATCTAGGCAGGATCTCCTATTTTTGGTAAGAGACCAAAAATTGAATATCTCTTTCCATACTTATCCGATTGAGGTGATTCAAAAGGCAACGAAATCCTTGGAGGACAAGGAACCTAATCCTACCATAAAGCGACGTCCAGGAAGCCTATATATTCACGTCGAGGCTCAGCAGTGAGATGTGAGAGAGAGGCATGACGAAAGTATTAGGGTTTCAATACTTGTTATTAGACGTGAGGTTAGATTGATAATCGCTTACGCCTTGTTGGCTCAGGATTATCAAGAGTGATTGTAATCTCGTTTACGTTTAATAAAGAAGAAACACCCCTCTCCCCGAGCACGTAGGTAGCGGCTGCCTCGCCATAGGCAGCGCGATACCAAAGCTCGTAAAATCTTGTTTTGTGTGTGTTGTTTATCGTGCTTTTATATTCTTGTGAGTTCACATATACGTGAGTGATTGTGAGCTCGAGAGTCAAATCATATTCGTTCAGTTTTGAGTTGTTCACGTCGTGTGGTTTATGAAAGTCTAATTTGATCGAATTTATTCGATTGGTTGGACCTTGTTGTCCGAATCCTCAACAATATCAAATAAAACATTAAACGTGTAGTAAAAATTCTGAAAAAGATGGTAATCAATCCTTAAAGCTTGCCACAAAACAGTATATCGTTCAGGAAAATGTAAAGATTAAAATTAAGACACAGCTTCATTCTTTGAATCCAGAGGCATTCATTCATTCCTAGAGAGACGGAATGAGTGCGGAACCAAGCAAATCGCAGTCTAAACCCCTCTTGTTATCCCCACTCGTCCGTGGGCTGCTCACGGAGCTGCTGTTGTTCGAAAGCGAAACAAACGTCGTCCTCTGCAGCACACCTGTGGGAGACGACCCCACTTGCGAGCTCAGAACTTCCCCCAGTGGGCCCCCCACCGGACCCCCCCAAGTAATAGCCTCATTGTAGCCGTGGTTCATTCCTAGGCTCATTCGGAACATTGGGTCCAGCTCATGTGGCAGCCTCGGGGTCGGGATAGACATCGACAGTTGGGTCCAGTCGGATTCCGATTGCTCCTTTGGCCAGTCGTCGATGAATCGATGTACAGGATGGGGTACTTGGTTGTCGATTGCTTCTTTGTCTTCAAAATGCAAGAAAGAGTCCGAGTTGTAGGAGATTCTTCCGGAAGGGTTTAGAAGGGAATCCGAGGAGACGATTCCAAATTCCGATTCATGGCAAGTTACTTGAGTTGGCTTTGGGATGGAGAATTCAGGCTCCTCCTTAGGACTCATATCAGTGATCACGGGAGGTCCCAACGAGTGCCCTTGAAATCCTCGTGGTCTGTTTCACAAAGTAGCATAAAGATTCGACCGAGAATGAACACAAATGTCCAACTAAAAGAAAACAAGATCGATGCAGTTTAATTTTCGTAAAATTAATTACCTGTTAACAGAATTGGAGTGGTGCTGCAAGTGACTGAATTGATGCTGCTGAACGGACGAGGAAGGAGAGACCTTATTGGGTGCGGGCGGCACCTTTGGATCGACAGTCGAGGGTGAAGAAGAAGCAACAACACGAGTTGCATGGCCAGTAGTGTGGCCTTCCACAGGCTTTCTTGAACGGTGGCGGCCTCTGTTGATGTGCCTTTCACAGTATTTCTGCTCAGGGACAGCATCTCTCGAGCACCGCCACTTCTTTCCATCAGTCCTCCTGCATCTCCCAGGCTCTGGGTCGTTGCTGCCGGAGTAACCTAGATGGAACGGGCCCCACCCCACTTCACATCCATTACCCAAGAAGATAAAAACAATCGTTATATGATGATACAACTAATTATCCCACAACATTCAATGATCTTTGCTACATTAGTAAGTGCAGATGATGATTAGGAAAAGTGAAAGACGGATTACGTAAGTTAGAGGGATAGGATCCGTGCTGCCCGTACGAGTAGAGGGACCGCTTGAGGGGCAGAAGCAAGTTGGTCGGAACGGGTACGTTTGCCATGATGTGCTTATAGATCAAAGCCTGATGTTCCAATTCCATCCATTGAGAGGGACTAAATGGTCCTTTCAGTCTAGCAAAAGGCCCTCTCATTCCTCCTCCTAAACCATTACCAACAAAATTAATCCAGTGAATATCGATCTGAACCACACAATCAAATCTTCAAGTTCTTGTTTTTTTTATTAGGGTGTGATGCAAATGAATGCCCCTTTCTACTCTGTTTTAAAAATCAAACTAAACGAATCTTAATTAAAAGTAATCCCAATCTTCAACAATACTGATTTTTTTTCAATCCAAAAACAAGAAAATTCACATTATAATAGATAAAGCAAGAATCTTTTTTTCTTAAATAAAAAAATACCTCCGGTAGTTCTACTATGAAACTCATCCGGGCAAACAGAGAAGGCTATGCTCCTGCTGGAACCGCCGCCTCCGGAATGCGGGTCCTCGGAGGAAAAGGAAAGCATTTTTTGGCCGTCATCGTCCTCCGGTGACGGCCACAGATTGGATCTCCCAAACGGAGCACTAAAGCTTTCAACTTCGGGAGGTGGCCGGGGCATTTTGGAACAGGGCCTCCGGCTGTTATTATTATTAGTATTAATCTGAGAAAGCCCAGATCTTTGGTGTTTCAGATTCGCAGATCCATGGGACTTACCACCACTGTCTCTGGGCTCACTCGGCACAACCCCAAAATCCATTTTCACGAAAAGGGAAGATTTATTCTATGCGCTCATCCCCACGGAAAGAAAGGGTGAGCTCGCTACAAGCATCTTTCTTGGAAAGTAAAAAACACAAAGACAAAATCTTAGAGAGAGAGAAAGTGCGGAGGAGCTGCTAAAATGGAAACCCAAGCAAGCAAGCAGCAGCTGGGATTGTTACTTGGGAAAAGGAATTTAAAAAATTAATGTATAGTAATTAATAGGGCCATCTGCGTCACTGTGTGTGAGAGAAAGAGACGAATTAGTTCAACCAACGGACGACGACGTATCTAATTAAGCTAACGTAGAATTACCAAAATGCCCTTAAAACGATGCACTTAATTCGATTGAACAAGTAATAATACGGGGTATTTTGGGGAACTGGTAAATTTTAATTGGGGAAATAAACTAAGAGTAGGGCACCTCACTCACTGTGAGGCCCTCGGCTCCATAAATGGAAAGTGATTTTGATGCTCGTAATTAAAATTAGTAAGTCTTGGTCTCAATTATGTATGCCAGTTGACTATGTAAATCCACAAGTAGAAAAATCTCATATCTCAACCTCTTTCATCTTTAATGTTGCAATTAATATTTCGCGTCATCTTACGAGAAATTGATCGTTTGATACCAATGGTATTAAAATTTAAGGTGGTGTGAAATTAATTGATTAAAATTATTATTTCAATCTTTTGTAGGTGTATAATTACATGAAAGGATGTTCTAGTTTAATAATTATAAGGACCGTAATTAGAACACGAATCATCATCTATAACTTTAAGTACACTCCATTTATTAAAAGAAAATAAAATAGGATGATTTGAATTGGGGATCGATCGCAAGCACGTCATGATTGTCATCTTAGTCATGTTCCATCAATTCAGTCTAAGTCCAAACTCAATAAATGCACATTAAAATATATTTGGGCCTTACATTACATACATACATACATTTACTTTCAATGTTGGAGTAAAAGATTTTAGAATCAATAATAGTAATGGTTGTAACCCCACTTGGAATATGCCAAAGTGAAGTAGTTGGGGAATATCAATTGAGATTATGCAAGGACATAGTGAAGCTCATGTATGTATGTAAGTATGCATGCATTGGCCATGCTCCTAAATCAATTTATGCATTTAAATTGAAGTTAATCATTCTACATTATTTATGGAGTATATAACAATAAAATATTATACAACAATTTCCAACTGACTCTAGTACACATATAATACTAACTCCACTTCACGGTTAATTCTTACATGCTTCTAAGGGCACTACTTCAATATCACAAGACATGAGATAAGTGTTCAATGTTTAATTTTTAATATAAAAACAATTAAAAAGTCAAACATGGATACTTGTCCCATGTGTTGTGCTATTAGGTAATGCGCTTAGGCCATATAATTCTAACTTCAATCCAGTGGTTAATTCTAGTATTCCCTAAGAGCACTACTTCAATATCACAATACATGAGACACGTATTTCATGTTTAATTTTTATATCATAAAAAACAATTAAAAAATTAAACACAAAACACTTGTCTCATGTGTTATGGTATATAGATAATGCCCTTGTGTCATATAAGAATTAATCCAAGTGCACAAAATGTTTCAATTATTTTTTTAGTATTCATTTAAAAATGTCTTACTCTCTCTAGTTTATAAAAGATACAATACTTTTGTTTGGATGAAAATTAAGAATAATAATATTTTTTTTAATTTTTAATTAAAAAGTAAAGAGTCAACATGTATTTTTAAATTGAAAAATAAATTAGTTGTGAGTAGAGTTTAAAAAGTAGGTGGATAAAGTAAGAGTAAAAATAATATTTTAAAGTGAAAAGGTTATAATATTTATTTTCTTTTTTTGATCTGTCTCACACTAATGCACTAATGGGCATAGGTGGTCAATATTGATTTTTTTTTGTCCGTCCAATACATATAATAAATAGTATACAAAAATTTTGAAAAAATTACTAAAATAAAATTTAATAGTAAGTTAAATTTTATTTTAGTAATTTTTTCATAATTTTTGTACAATATTTATCATATGTAAGACGAACAAAAAAAATCAATATCGACCACTTAAGCTCATTAGTGTGGGAGAGAAGAAGTATCAACTATTGTCTATTGTGATACACCTCAAAAAAGAAATTGTTGCAAACTTTTGTGAGAGAGAAAGAGTAATTTGTCAAAGGTTGTTAGCTCAGTTGGTTGAGCGCTCGAATTGAAGATCAAATGTCTTAGGTTCGAACCCAAGACATTGTAATTGACATATATAAAAAAAATAAAAATAAAAAGAACGAATAATTTTTATGTTTGATTATTAAATAATTATTAAAAAATTACATTTAGGTATTATTCTAAATCCTAATATGTAAAACTTAGAAATTACTCCCTCTCTCACAAAAATTTAAAACACTTTTTTTTAGGTATGTATTCACAATAGTTTATACAAATAAAAAAAAGAAATAAATATTATAATTTTTTCATTTTAATTATTAAAAAAATTACATTTAGGTATTACTCTAAATCCTAATATGTAAAATAAGTTGCTTGCACACAAAATTAGGTGCTCCTTTGTTTGTTGGTTTGATCTTGTTGTCTTAAGAAATGAGCAAAGAAGATGCCCTTTTAGTGTGGGGGCTGATTTCAATTCCAAGATAAGATGGACATATGGAGGGTATTAAAGTAATTTCGGCAGGCACGAGCATGGCTTTGGTTTGGTCTGAGATTTAGCAGTATGTATATTTTGTCGGGTAGGGTCCAGCTCAGACCCACGTGACCTAATTTTAAAATTTGGGAAAGTGAGCAACATTTTTATTGTATTTTTCTGTATCTCAACGTTACGACTTACGACTGTCCTGTATACGGTATTCTGGTATAGCCTTTGTGTCAAGGCTTCAACTTTTCATATGGAATTTTTAATTATATTTAATGTATATTTTATTTTTCTTATAAATAAACTTCAGATTTATAAAATTAATTTTATCCCGTAACAACATATGCTATTTCTAAATACAAAGTTATTAAATTGATATAAAATTTAGGGAGATTTTTTGGATATAGAGTAATTTCTTAAGTTTTATTAAAATTAAGTGAAATAGTTTTTCCTAATTATAAATAAGTGGTTAGTTGATTAATTTATTATAAATTAATGATAATTTATATTAATTATGGGTAGTTAATAACATGCATATTATACTTTAATTAATAAAAAATGAAAATATAATGAATAATAATTTGTTTAAAATTTATATTATGAGTTATTAAATGTAATTTTATAAATAATACTCCCTTTTTTTTTTAATATTTCTAAAACTTATGGACTGTAAATAGATTTTATACCATGTAAGTACAATATAATAGAAGGTGTATTTGTTTGTTTTTTAAGTATTATTTTTTTCAAGGGAAAAATATCATGATAGGTTGTCGATTTGAACATGCATATGATATTGGGTCGATAGGAGCCTTTTTTATTTTGACAGAATTGTGGCCCAAAGATACTAGAATAAGTTGGGCTTGAGTCAACCCAATGACTTATTAAGATGGGTCACTTCGAAATATCAATTAAATGATGACACAATTTTATATATTTTAAAAATTAATAATATTAGGGGTGGACACGGTCCGGGATTTCCAAGTCCCGGTTATATATATCGGTTCGGGATCGGTCCGTTTTAGACTATAGTCTCAATTGAACATGGTATTATTCAGGATCGGTTCGGGACCAATTCGGGACAATGTTATTCGAAACATCATAAAGAAATAAACCAACTAAAAAATAAAATAAAAACATCTCGAAGTTTAAACTTTAAACCAACTAAAAAGACATCTAAATGTTTAAACAAATTAAAAAAAATCCAGAAATTTAAAAAACTTTAAAACAACATTCAATGTTCAATGCAACTTTCAATCCTCTTCATCCTCTCTCACGTACTCATTTGCTTCATCTTGATCCCCATCTCCAGCCATTTGTGCATAGAACAATTCTACATAAAGTAAAAAATACAATGAACTCAGAATTTAATCAATTCATAAACATGTATCAATGGCCAATGCAACTTGTAAACACAATAATTTTTTAATTCAATATTGCAATAAGTTAAAAATAATACCTTTTTCAATGTTTTCATAGAATTCCAACTCTTCTATCGAAGGTTCATCTTCAAAGTCCATGATTATGTCATCACCTTTTAACCAACTTTGCATGCAAATCAAGGCCTCTACTGACTTAGGAGTTAATGAACTCCTAAATGAGTCGATAACCCTTCCTCCTGTGTTAAATGAACTCACTAGTAAAAATATTACATTAGAAATCGGTGATTCACCGATTTCTATGAGGTATTCGCACTGATGTTGATGGAGCCGATATCTATAGTCTGCAACTATAGACATCGGTGATTAACCGATTTCTATGTACATTTTAGAAATCAGTTTTTATTTTCCAACCGATTTCTTTTGGGTTCATAGAAATCGGTTGATTTCCGGTACTAACCCACAAAACTAACTGATATCTAACACCTTTTTTAATATCTGTTATTTAGCTTAGAACCGATAACTATATAGTACTACATAATCACTTTTATTTCAAAAACCGATTTCTATAGAGAGATTTAACCGTAGTATAATTACGGTAATATTGTCCTATATAATCAATATTTTAATATTAAAATTACAAAAATTTATAAAACCATCAAATACCATAAAAATGCTTAACATACATGAAACATTCATACAAAATATTGTAGCTAGAGTATAATCACTATCTAAAATCAAAACATTCATTATTGTAGCTAGTCGAGAGATATATTTCTAACAAAATCTCCATCTTCAAGTGAAGTAGTTAGAATGAATGCAAGAAGATGATGCGGCGGTGTTTTCTGGAGACAACATTTTGTCATAGCCGAGAATGTCCTTAAGAATTTCCTCTTCTTTCTTTGAAGCGTATTTGGAGCCACCTGTGAATAAAGACCTTGGGTTGATTAGAATATTATAGATTCAACTTGTGGTCAGCTACACCATGGAGAATATTTTTGTATGTCAAGTACAAGATAATTTTTTAGTAGCAAGCATACTAATTAATAGATTAGATTGCATAGTTCAGTGCCCTACATTCAAATTAATAGAAATTTGAATGATGCAAAATCAGGTAGACTCCAATACTAATTAATCCGCATTCGTTTATTTTATGATAAGGAGATCAAAGACAACTCAAGAGACAATGTAGATGTAATGACAATCTTTTCAATGAAGATTCTGAGGTTTTCAACACGCACAATCTCTTCACGGTTGCAACAAACATTCTAGCAAGAAATAGAAGATTAGGTTAAATAGGTAGTCAACCCAAACTATATAGTTTCGAATATATACTAACACAAAAATTGTACTGCTTCCTAAAGTGAACGCGTAATTGGCATAAACAACATTTCTATAACAAAACTTTTCCTTCATCTACTTATGGATAACACTGCAAGTGGTTTAAACATGTAGATGTAACAAAGTATGTTCTATGCCGCCGACTAAATTCTTAAAGAACTCTACTGTTGATAAGATTTATAGAGATCTCAAGTAAAACGAAATTAAAAAGGTCAATGTTCTGTATGACTGTAATACTGTATTGCAAAAGGTCAAAGTGAAATTGAGCTGACATGAACTCACATTGAGAAGCACAAGCGGCAAAAGATGCCTCAACTACGACAAATCCAACCAGAAGCACTTTAAAGGAAGCATGGTTTCTTTGACCTGCATAGCAAAAGTATAATTACCAATGGATACCTCTGAAGAGATAGATAAAAGTAAGAACAATTAAACAAAAAAAAAAAAAAAAAAAGAAATAACTAACAAGCTAACAACTTAATCTTCAAGAAAAAAGTAGATGTGAAGTTATTACCTGATACATATACAGTTTCTGAAAGCTGGGCAATGGTGACCGCAATGGTGACTGATATAAACCAATTATCACCATGATGATCTCGAAGTTAATCATATAATGTCTGCCAAAGAAGAAATCACTGCAAAATAAATAATTCAATGTTAATTTTTATTCGGGTTTTCAAGTAAGTTAGTGATCATCAAACCGTGCCTAGATGATGATAGTGACACTGCTTTATGGAATGTTCATAGATTATGGTTGACACTAAAATGCATAACTCGCACAATTTCTTGTCCACTTCAACCATAACAAGTCGATGTGAGAACTGCCTGTTTGTATTAATCCCCTGAATTTATAATGATATGCCGAAAACTTTAGAGAATACGAATATGGTTTTTTGTCATTACTGGAATGGAATTAAAATAAAATGAAAAGAAGGAAAACTCAATTGAGATCTGCTGAACCTGATCAGGAGTCAACTTAGAAGAAAACCCAGTAGGAGCATGATTGTAAACATACAACAAAGAATCCTTGGCAGCATCCTCACTTTCATCATCAATTAAATCAAAATAAAAAAATTAAGAACCCATTTCAAAAAATGAAATTCATGACCTGTACGTAGTTGATATAAACGTAGTTGATATACATCAAACAAAATTCCAGATTCAACCCCAAATTGATTTACCCTAATTTCAAATCCATCAATTTCAATTCAATTCAACCATTTACCTTCGGAAGCCGGCGACGGTGGCTCTGGGACGGAAGAGAAGACGCGGAGGCGCCGTGACTCGGCAAGGAAAGGAGTCGCCGGAGGCACTGGGTCGTCGGGCGCGTCGGCTGGTGCTGCTACTCCAGGAGCAAGGTCGGGGAGGGGGTTAGATGTTGTAGGCGGTGGTCGTGGTGTTCCTGGTGGATACCGGTGCCAGAGTGAGGATTGGGGTCGACGGCGGAAGTGAGATGTGATTTCGACGGGGAAACACTGACGGGGAGCCTTCTTCGACTCCGGTAGTGGTAAGAACTCTTGCTTCGGCGACGTCGCAGCTGCGGTTGATTTTCGAAGAAGGTCGAAGCCACGGAGGTGTTTTGTTTGAGGTAGGGTTTGTGTGTGAGAAAAGAGGGAATTGAATTATTGAAATGAATACTATCGATAAATAAGATGTACTGTAAGTATTCTTTTTTAAGGTTTGTGAAAGGACAAGTGAGTTTATTTTTTTATTTTCATAAAGTAAATTTTCGTAAAAAATTACGACTCACAAAGAAATCGGTTTTCTTATTATCACCGATCAGTAAGTAAAACAACATTTAAAAAACGAAGTCATAGTAATCGGTTTACTAAAACACAGATTTCGTTGATATCAAATGTATCATTATTTCTGCGACTGATATCATTGGTGTCATAGAAATCAGTTGAATCAGTGACTGATTTCTTTGAAGTGATATCTAATCCACTTTTTTTAGTAGTGACTCTCAGAAGCTAATGTTGAAACTTGAATGGCAAAGACATCTTTGGCAATTACAGAGAGAACAGAGAACATGATACTGAGAGGCTGCATTTTTCCACTATTACAATATATCAAAAGATTTGTAACTCTCCATAAACTCCTCATTAGCTAGGTCATCACCTTGATCCCTAATAGCCAACACTGGATCTTGTAGAAATCTATCAATCTCATGTTGAATAACTGCCTCGTCAGTTTCTATCACATGTTTTGTCCAACTAACAACATATTTCATCCCAGTGCTCACTCTACTGTTGTTGTTGCTAGATCCACTTGCATCATTCTCTTTAACTTTTTGCTTTTTCACATTGTTGCTGCTGCACACTGCATCTAAACTACTTCTCTTCTTCATATTTTTATCCACCTTTGCGCCATACACTTCATACAAATCAAACATAAATCCTTTGATCTCAGATTCTTTAGCTTTTACCTCATTTTCAGACCACATCAATTGCTCACTCAATAATTGGGAGACATGCTTCAATTTAAACCTAGGATCCATCACAATTCCTAGAAAAATTAAAGGGTTCACATCCTTCAATTTTCCAAAGTATTTGTTATACTTGGTCTTCATAAGAAACACCACACATCAACTTCTTAGTTTCAGATTGATGGTCACCTATAAAAAAGTTGTCCATGATTTCTTCCATGTGAACAATATCATGAAATGATGTGTGAATGGTTGGGTGTTGGGAGGCACTAACCCTAAGGGTTACTTCATAAAAAACTTGAAGAAAACTCACAAAAGATTCACATGAATCCCAATCAGCATCTTTAGGTGGACCAACTTTTTTCTTATCATTTTTCTGGACAATCATATTTCCATCCTCATCAAACTCCTCTTCTGCCTCATTAAAATATGCTAGATATGGACTATCAACTTCTTGTTCCATTCTTTTGAATGCCCTTTTCAATTTCAAGGCAGAGTCTAACATAGAATATGTTGAATTCCATCTTGTTGGCACATCCAAACATACTAACCCCTTAAATTTTATTTTTTCCCTTGCCACAACTTTTTTGAAAAGATCCAACCTTGATGGGGAACTCCTGACAAATTTTACCGCATTTCTAATTGTTAGGATGGTAGAGTTCAGTTTTTTCAGCCCACTCCCAACAATTAAGTTTGTAATGTGTGCCACACATCTCATGTGCATGTGTTTTCCCTCCAAAATAACATGTGAATTAGGACAATCATTTATTTTCTCAGCTAAGTGTGTCAAAGCTACCTTATTAGCCGATGCATTGTCTACTGTGACAGTCAAAATCTTGTCAATTCCCTAATCACTTAAACACTGCTCTATTAAATTAGCTATGGTAATCCCTTGATGGTTGGTAATAACACATAAATTTAACACCCTTTTGTGCATTTTCCAGTTGGAATCAATGAAATGAGCAGTTAACACCATGTAGTTATTATTTTTGAAAATCGTAGGCAGTAAATAAACGCAGTGAAATGCGCTGCCTAGACAAGGCAGTGTTCTGCGGCAGAACAGCGTATGCCGCAGCACGATGCCTTGTACAGAAAAATCGTTCGTTTTACGTGATTTACTTGA
>JACOMQ010008856.1:0-12577 GCA_014843705.1 Euphrasia arctica
CTCGGTATTCTCCGGCCCCATGCATGCAGCAGCCAGGAAATTAAAGCTTGAATTTGGGGTTGTGACATTGTAACTTAGATTCAAAAGTAAGGCTTAGAGTACAATGCTCAAAGATATCATTCATGCATGCCATCTCACAAACATCTTGGCTCATCTGTGTAAGACGGCAACAAAAAGTTAAATCAATCGGGGCTCGCCCAAACACTATAAAAAAAGGTAGTACAAGAAAAATATACAAGGCACTCAAGTTTTCGATTGCTATAACATATACCAATACCTTGTAAACTTTGTCACGATTGTTATGGGGTGAGTTTCAAAACAATTATATAACACCAAAAAATCTGTGTTCATCAGGTGATCATAAAATATACAGTATAACTAATCATTTAAAACTATGGTATAGCAGACAAAATAAGTATGACATAATAAATAAATTTTGGCAGTGCACTCACCTAGAGTGAGAATTGAATCAAGGCAGGTTAAATAAGACACAGGGAAAGGAGTATCCGACACTTTAGTAGCCTTTAGGTTGGTCAGCTTCGCTCCAGATCCAGTGTCACGGCAAATCTTCTTGATTCTGAGTTCATAGCATTCAATATAGCTATATTCATCATTGAACCATAACAAATTCAAACTGTCACTACCCGAGACAATTACCCATGCAGTAATGTCACAAATCTCACTCTCACCATCAAGTTCGGGTGGCATCTCTACAAGAAACCATTTCTTTTGAATCAAATCATAACCGTGCAGCCGCACATGCGGCTTACGTCCATTGTCATTGTGAAGGAACGCATAGATAACATTATCAAGAATCGCACCTGGCCTATGACATTTACCAAATCCTCGATCAATGATTTCCCATTTCTCAGTAGGTGGCAAAGGGTAGGAAATGAGTTCATCATTGCAACCCGTATTTACAATAATGCTCCTTGCACCCCCAGGATCGACATATAGAGCTTTGATGAGAGGATAACTGGTTTGGCAGCCTGGAGCAGAAAACTGGTGCCACTGGTTAGTGTTTGGATCATATAATTCACCGTCTTGAGGATCTCTCAGGTTAGTTCCACCAAAAACATAAATATTTCCGTCAACAACAACAGCAGACGGTCTAGTGCGTGGTAGGTGCATAGGAGCCAGCTCCTTCCACCCATCTCCAGGTAGGAGGGCATCGAAAACCCGGACTTGGGCATGTGGGTGGACGGCAAAATTGCGTTTCGGATTATCCGGGCATAAATTTCTGGGGCAAGAACCACCAATCATATAGATGTTGGATCCTAAAGCCACACAGGTAAACCTTGATAAAATCGGATAAGGATTTACTGTGTTGGGATGTGGTGAGATAATAAACTTAGTTGCATCGCCTTCGCCATCGCCATCTCCCTTCTCCAAAACAACAAAAGGGAAGCTATAAAGGTCATCTGAATACCATAAGTCATGTACCACGTAAATGCGTTTGAGGCTTGACGAGTACGCACCCAGAGGAGGAAATGATGAACAATTGGCCATGAGCAATGATCAGAAGGATGTCTTGTGTGAATTCAGCATCAGAAGAGGCCATGAATCAGGAGATTTGAAACAAAAAACTTAGACAAGTGACAACAATTAAATCTCAATTAAAACCAATTATATACTCACACACACATTAGTAATCTATATAAGCTTGCTCGTATCATGTTCTCAGACACAGAACCTGTATTTTTTTTTTAAAGAAAACATCAAACAAATATCCTCTGATAACTTCAAAGATCAAGTCTTTGAGCATAGAAAATTAGCTGATTATGGATTTAATTTTGAAAAAACAAATAAGAGAACAGATTCAAAAATCAGGTCTTGGAGACCTCGGAACAGCGTAAATAAAAACACAAAACCTGCTTACCTTCGTCTGATAAATATGGTGCGAATGAAAAGAGCAGATTCTAAGAGAAAGATGGTGTTCGGGATTGCTTTGGCGGCCGGTGTTAGAAAATACTGTAGATTAATAATAGAGTGGCTAAGGACTGTCTAATGGGCCGAACCAGGCCAGTCTTGTCCTACAACTATATCTGCCCAACACAATTTCGGGTTGGCCGATTACAACTCTTATATATACTTCCTACATGCCAGAGTAATTATCATCTCTTTTATATTTTGTGAAGGAAGTGTGACGATTACTTTATATAGAAGGAGTATCATCTTTCTCAATTAATTATATTTTTAACTTAAAAATACATTTCTCAATTAATTATATTTTTTAACTTAAAAATACATTTTTAACTCTTTATTTTTGCTAAAAAGTAACATTTGTTTTTGCTAAAATAATTACTACATTTTATTCACATACTTTTAAACTTTACTCACAAATAATTTATTTTTTGACTTTAAAATACATTTTTACCTTATAATTTTTGCTAAAAAATAACATTACATTTTATTTACATACTTTTAAACTTTACTCGCAAATAATATATTTTTTAATTTTAAAATAATTTTTTACTTCATAATTTTGCCAAAAAGTATATTTTTGTAAATTTACGTGTTCATCGATAATAATTTTTGTCAGAAAGTAACTTTTTTTTAAACATACGTGTTCATCAATCAATCCATAAATAGTTAAGACGAAAATTTTATTTTATATATAGGGTTATCAATCCATAAATAGTTAAGACGAAAATTTTATTTTATATATAGGGTTCATATGCAGGGCTTGATCATCAAGTTACAAGACATATACACACTCAAACAAAATAGGTTTGCCCCCACCCCACGAGGCGCTCATTTCAAATGAAGTCCAATCACAAAATAGAACATCATATTATGAAACCAAATCACAATAATACTGACATTGCACAAGTATTCGAACAAACTACTTAAAAGTAAAAAAAAAAAGTTGTGATAGCTTAAACCACACCCGGGTGAATTAAGTGAACAGATTCAAAAATCAGGTCTTGGAGACCTCGGAACAGCGTAAATAAAAATACAAAACCTGCTTACCTTCGTTTGATAAATATGGTGCGAATGAAAAGAGCAGATTCTAAGAGAAAGATGGTGTTCGGGATTGATTTGGCGGCCGGTGTTAGAAAATATTGTAGATTAATAATAGAGTGGCTACGGACTGTCTAATGGGCCGGACCAGGTCAGTCCTGTCCTACAACTATATCGGCCAAACACAATTTCGGGTCGGCCCGATTACAACTCTTATATATACTTCCTACGTGCCAGAGTAATTATCATATCTTTTTTGTATTTTGTGAAGGAAGTGTGACAATTACTTTGGCATAGAAAGAGTATCATCTTTCTCAATTAATTATATTTTTTAACTTAAAAATACATTTTTAGCTCATTATTTTTGCTAAAAAGTAACATTTGTTTTTGCTAAAAAAAATTACTACATTTTATTCACATACTTTTAAACTTTACTCACAAATAATTTATTTTTTGACTTTAAAATACATTTTTACCTTATAATTTTTGCCAAAAAGTAACATTACATTTTATTTATATACTTTTAAACTTTACTCGCAAATAATGTATTTTTTAACTTTAAAATAATTTTTTACTTCATAATTTTGCCAAAAAGTATATTTTTGTTAATTTACGTGTTCATCGATCATAATTTTTGTCAGAAAGTAACTTTTTTTTTTAAACATGCGTGTTCATCAATCAAACCATAAATAGTTAAGACGAAAATTTTATTTTATATATAGGGTTCATATGCAGGGCTTGATCATCAAGTTACAATACATATACACACTCAAACAAAATAGGTTTGCCCAAGTTACAAGACATATACACACTCAAACAAAATAGGTTTGCCCTCACGAGTCAAGTTACAATACATATACACACTCAAACAAAATAGGTTTGCCTAAGTTACAAGACATATACACACTCAAACAAAATAGGTTTGCCCTCACGAGACGCTCATTTCAAATGAAGTCCAATCACAAAACAGAACATCATATTATGAAACCAAATCACAATCATATTATTGGACGGACAAAAAAAGTCAACGTTGACCAATTTTGCCTATAACTGTGGTCTGTGGGACAGAGGGAGTATTTATTTAAACTATCCACTTAGGAAGCGATTTCATTTTACATTTGCAGCCAGTTATTTATAGCTACATAGAGCTTAGAGACCAGCAAAACCTTCACATAGCCTCTACAACTTAAACTCGGAGATGGCCTTCGCTATTATCAGTCTGGGTCGTGGTTGAAATTTACGAGACTTATCTCTCAAAGCAAGTGCATACTGCTGCTAGTAAACAATGTAAACAGCCCATCACGAAAACTTCTTAGAAATATATTTATCGCCTCAATAGTGTTCGGTTTGTGTTGTTTGGACCTTTTTCTCTGTTTTTTTTTTCCTGATTGTGTAAAGATCTTATTAGGTTGATTTTAATTTGATGCAACGATGCCTCGTTCAGTTCATTTACACGAAGTTTCCTTGTTGCTTTTAGTTTAATAATACACACGTACTGAATTAGTTTAAACACTACATAATTTCTTGCACAAAATCATCATATTCTTAAACTCCTCAAAATCAAGCAACCCATCTGAATTAGTATCATACACACTAATCATACTCCTGCAATCTTGACCACATACCTCGTCCCAAATTCCTAGTCTCGACAATGCCACTCGGAGATCCTCGCAAGAAATGAACCCATCTCCGTCGGAATCGAGAATGGGCTGCTCGGTCATTAATGATTGTGGTCACTTTGTCTCGTAGGACACTTCCAAAAGTTTAACTTGAAAGTTTTTATAAGAATGCTCAGACAAGAAAATACCAGTGATATGTTTTTTCAGAAAATAAAGGCACAAAGATTGTTCAAATTAATCGATTTGATTACTAAAATTCCAGATTATCAACTGAAAAGAAGAAAAGGATTTTACCTCGTTGGAGCTCCATACAAACGGGTACGTTGAGAATGGGAGAACGGCTACGGATGTTTTTGAATTTTGAAAATAAAAAAAGTATCGTAATCAAAAAATAATTTCCAAAAACAGATAATAGTATTTGTTAATTGTTATTGATTTGAAGAATCTTTGTCCAAACGATTACGATTTCAACAATAAAAAATATGTAATGTATGTAATAAATATATAATATCTATAATAAAATAAGAAGGTTAAAATAGACAGATCAATTTTGAAAAAATTACCTTCCTTATGAATACAATTAATATAAATACATTAAATTATATATAATCAATAAATTCATTCTCTTTTTTATTAAGGATGTAAACTAGGTTATTTTTCTTTAAATCATAAACTCATTTTAATTTTTTCTCTAAATTACTCTAAATATAAAATTTATATAATAGTAGTAAAATTATGAGTACGTATTATATAATAATATTTAATATTATTACTCAAATATATAATATGCACACAATATATTTTTTTTAATAGTATTAATAATTAACAAATTACATTAAAAAATAATAAAAATAAATTTTTTTTTGTCGGGCCGGTCCAAATAATCGAGCTAGGCCCGGCCCAACCTTAAGGCCGGATCGTTCGGGCCGGGCCAATGGGCCGGGTCCATTTTGACAGCTCTAGGTGTGAGTGAATACTAATTGATTGTGGGGTAGTCGATTACCTTAAGTAGGGCTGGGCGCGGTCCGGACCCCTAAATTTTCAATGCCCGGATCGAAACTCAATTTTTTCGGCCCGGTCCAGGCCGAGTTTTTCGAAATGAAGACCCGGCTTGAAACCAAGTCCGGTGTTACGAGCCGGTTTACGAGCCCACTTTTTAATTTTTAAAAAATTATTTTTAATTATTAAAATTGATTTTTTATATAAAAAAATAAAATTTTAAATAATACTATTGTATAAAATATTTTTATTTAAGTTTTTAAATTTTATTTATTAATTAAAATATTAAAAATTATATAAAATATATAATATTTATTAAAAAAAATAATATAAAATATAAAAACGAGCCGGTCCCGAGCTTTCGGTCCCAATTTTTTTGGGCTCGGTCTCGGACCGATTTTTTATTTTTCGGTCCGGCCCTTGTCAGGCCAGTCCTAAAAAAATTTAGGCTCGGCCCGCGACGGACTATTTAGTCATGATTTTGTATGGCTTGCTCGACTAATTTGCCTCGTGTTGTTAGAAGAGCTCATTACTAAATAAACTTATAGAATATCTCCTTTGGAAACTTAGGTTTGAATCTCGGTAGGGTAAGACCGAATTCGATCACGAGTGATGATAAATTTATTTAGCAACTCATTCGTGCAACTTTCTCGATTCTACTTCAATAAATTTATTTAGCAACTCATTCGTGCAACTTTCTCGATTCTACTTCAATTAATACGATCTCACCTCTAACTAATCTCACATTTGATTTAACTCAATCTTTTACTTCTATTTTCTTGCTTATTACTGTATCTCTTTGATCATTTCAATTTTCAAAATTTATATATAAAAAAACATGGTTACTAATTGATTTATTTGCTTTTTATTTTATTTGTTTGACAATCAATTTAAATTCAATTTATTAGCCGATAGCATTGCTCTCTTAGAGAACGAGTTTGGTTAACTTATCACTCTTTTTGAAGAACATGTTTTGACGAAACAAAACACATCGAAGCAATTATTTGTTGTTAAAAGCCAAAACTATTAGGATATATTAGTGCTAGCACGAGAAAAACATAAGAAACCAAGAGTGGATACAAGACCATGCCATGCCCTCTACCAAAACCTACAAATTTAATGCTTGCTAGCACGAGAAAAATATAAGAAACCAAGAGTGGAACATACAAGAGCAAGTCATGCCCTCTACCAAGACCTACTAGAAAGTGGCCCAATCTGCGGGAAGTCATCTACGCTCAAAATATCTCAAAATATCGTTGAACCTGACAAAAAAAAGGAGTTGATATAAGATATTGAAAAAACAACACTTATATAAAGATATAAAATAAGATGTACTCACATGTCTTTAGCTATATTCAAGAAAACAGTCAACTAAAATAGTAAGTTGGCTCCGCGTGAAAAAATTAAAAAGTTATTCACAGTGTCCGCTCAATTTAAAATAAGAAGGGACACAAGATCAGTTTTCAATAGATGCATACTCAAGATCTTCCTTAATGATCACCTTCTCGTAACTACATTCAATATTTTTTTTTCAAGATTAATAGAACTTGCAAGTACTATCTAAAGCTAACAAATCAAATAATTAAAATTCAGTGTATAAATCTAACATCATTCAAATGATGTTTACACATCCAAATTCACGTACCTACACTAGCTACACAATCAAAAGAACTGGCCATTTAAAATCTATTTAGCCCTCAAAAATTAAGAGAACAAGCCAATCAATATCGATAAATTCAACATCATAAGAATCTAATTAGCACAAAAAATAAAAAGAACTGAGCAAAGTAAGAGAAAAATACCCACAACTACTCTAGCAAATAAGAATCTAATTAGCACAAAAAATAAAAAGAACTGAGCAAAGTAAGAGAAAATTACCCACAACTACTCTAAGCAAATGGTCGCAAGCCATAAATTGTGAGGGATATTCATAGCAAATTCCCTGAACATACACTAAAACTAAGTTAAAATATAAGTTAAAAAAATACTTATAGACGAAAACAATAACTAGCTTGAGAATAAAAGAAATAAAACCTTAGCAAAGTTCTTTGATTGCAACTCGTTCAAACACACCTTACTGAAATAAAATAGAAAGTTATAAATCATATATAAAAAATATTTTTTAAAAATTATAAGTATTAACAAATACCTGTTAGGCAATCCAACTGTATTTCCAATGTTTTTAAGTATCACACTTCGAAAGACATCGTATAATTCAGGGATGAGTTCGCTGATAAGATCTTGTATCTCAGCACCTTCCAGTTTCTATTAATATTAATAGGTGTTAGTAGTAAGAAAATGTTGATATATTTTAAATAAATTACTATATATGAATATAAAAAACACTTGCCTTCGCACAATATTCATCCTCGTTGTAATGTTTCATTGCATTAACGCAATAATTAACAATGCTCCATGAGGAGGAGTAAGCCACCAAATTGTGTTTTTCACCTTCTTCACATTCTTGCTATTTTCATTTCCACTCCTCTTCTTCACATCTATCCCAGTAGTTAATATGGAATGTAGTACGTCATATTCTACACGTTTGCCCTTCGATTTTTTAATAGTCTCATACCATGATTCTAGGAATCTAAAGTCATCACAGATACCAACCTCACGTCTTATGATTCCTCTATCAAATAATTCCTTAAATTTAAATAAAAATGCTACTCTTTCAAATCACTCGACCACGCATTATACATTACTATTAATTAATATTTAAACAGAAATTAACAGTAATTTTTATATACTTTTTAAATTTGTGTGGAATGGTGTGGAACTTAAAATTTATTTGTTTTATTCTTGTGGAGTTTAAATAAACTATTTATTTAGCTATTAAATTATCCATTAAATAAATACATAAACATAATTACTAAGTAAAAGGAACTCGTTTGAATACATAAACATAGTTAATTTATAAACTATTTATTTAGAGTAACTTAAGATTTTTTTTAAATTTGTGTGGAATGGTGTGGAACTTAAAATTTATTTGTTTTATTCTTGTGGAGTTTAAATAAACTATTTATTTAGCTATTAAATTATCCATTAAATAAATACATAAATATAATTACTAAGTAAAAGGAACTCGTTTGAATACATAAACATAGTTAATTTATAAACTATTTATTTATAGCGAATATTTCAATCTAAGAGATATAAACCTGTTAAAAAATCATGGATATGAAGTGCATAGATAATTGCTTATTATTTTATTTATTTTAAGTTAAGTGATTCTTATTTCTATGCTTCGTGGATTTTCAGTCAGACGATTAAGACCTATTCTCAAACTGCTCATGCCCAATATTAGATAAAATCCGCTCCATTTATTTACAAGTATAATTGCAAATACAATATATATTATTAATATTGGAAATACAATACTCCCTCTATCCCTTAAAACAATGCATACTTTCCTTTTTAGTCCATCCCTTAAAACAGTGCCCATTCCATAAATGGAATGTCTTTTCACAACTTTATCTTCTCAATACACATTTATTTACCTTTATACCATTACTTTTTCAACTATCTACTTTATTACTTACACATCAATACCTATTATACCCCTACTTTATATTATTAAACACACAAAAAATCACTTTTTCTTAATCTACGTGTCATTTTCTCTATGCATAGTGTTAAGGGAAGGAGGGAGTATATATTATTAATATTGAGTTATTTTTGACATTTATCAATTTTTATTTTTTTTCGCGGTGTTATAAGAGGTCTATGTGCTCGTCTTATTTCCTTTGGTTCAAACTCATTTAACTGAATCACTATCAAGGGTAAGTTCAATTGTCTGTCATCTCTCACCCACCATCCCTCACGCAACATCTTTATTTTATTTATTTTTTTATATTCTTTCTTTTTATATTACTAATATTTATTTATTTGAATAATTTTTTAATTAATTTAATTATCAAACTAAAAATTTAATAATTTATTTATTAATAATTAAAATAATATTATAATGAATTTTAAATATAATATTTTAGAATTTTATTTTATTATTGTGTTTTTATTTGTCGATTAATTTGTTTGAGATTGTTTGAGCATATTATATTTTTTATTTTTATGAATGTATTGTTTTTGCGGATTATTAATAGAATGAATAATTTTATTTGTTAAATATATTGTTTGCTAATTTTATTTGTTAAATATATTATTTGCGCATTACTTATAAAATGAATAATTTTATTTGTTAAATATATTGTTTGCTCATTATTTAGGGTTTAATATTTTTATTTGTTAATATATACTATTGTTTCGATGTTATATATTTTTATTTGTAATTTTTATTTCTCATAATATAACAGTGTATAAACATATTTCATAGCGTATAAACATATTCCATAAACATATAAATATTGTTTAGAACTCTAATATAAAAATGTTTAGAATATTAATGTAAAACATGTGTTTTAGATATTTAATATAAAAATATTTAGAATACTAATATTAACAACTTTTTAAACTTTACTCACAACTACTTTACTTTTCACTTTTAATTCATATTGAATAATATTTCATATTTCATATTTAACTTTAATTCATATTTCATAGCGTATAAACATATTCCATAAACATATAAATATTGTTTAGAACTCTAATATAAAAATGTTTAGAATATTAATGTAAAACATATGTTTTAGATATTTAATATAAAAATATTTAGAATACTAATATTAACTCAAATCTGCGTTAGATTCATCTTACTATGGTGGACTTCTTAAGCCTGTCTACCTCTATATGAGGTGATTGCTTATTATTTTGTTTATTTTAAGTTAAAGGGTTCTTTGTTTAACCTATTCTCCTGCTAATGTCCAATATTAATAAAATCCACTCCATTTATTTACCGGTATAATTGCAAATACAATATATATTATTAATATTGAGTTATTTTTGATATTTATCAAATTTTTTTTACGCAGTGTTATAAGAGGTCTACGGTGCGGTGTTATAAAAAGTGTATGTGTGTTGTCAAAACTGAATTATATGAACATGTTCTTATTAGTAACACTTATTCATATATTAGAAACTCACTCGAATATGTTGACATACAAGATATTCTCTATAAACACATCCCTACTTTATACACCCCTTACCTTAGACAAGTAATACTTGCTAACATTGGAAAGAGAGAAACATTGATATTTGTTAATACTTCTTATTTTATTTTTAATATTTTGTATAAGTTCGGTAAAACTTTATATTGTTATTTTATTTTTAATATTTTGTATAAGTTTTGTAACACTTTCTATTTTACCTTTTCTATTTTATTTTTTATTTCAGGAGTTGTGTTTAAGTCACTTGCTATCAAAAACTTCACAAATAATTCATTCTTTTATTCTCAATCATGTTTTTTGTGTATGTATTTTTTTACTTGTAACACTTTCTATTTTATTTTTTCTATTTTATTTCAAGAGTTGTGTTTAAGTCAATTGCTATAAAAAACTTCACAAATAATTTATTCTTTTATTCTCAATTGTTATAAACTCAAAAGGAATTAAGAGAGAATAATAGAGTATAAAGAGAGAAAATATAAGAGGAGAATAAAATTGTTGTGAATTCTTATTTCATTCTAATGGAGAGGGAGAATAAAATTGTTGTGAATTCTTATTTCATTCTTATGGAGAGACCCTTTTATATAGGATACAAAATAGGGTTTCTGTCTTGTTCACCAAGAAAGGGTAAACTAGTCATTCACTAATTAATAATATTCATAACACTCTCCCTTGAATGACTATTTACAGGATTGCTGCCTCGTTAAAACCTTGCCAGGAAAACCCAGTGGGACAAAACCTGAGCGAAAGAAAAAGAGTACAGTTTGCTCCCCCTGATTGTAATCACCGAAGATCTTTGACTTCTTGAAAGTAATTATTTTGTGATCAATCAGTCTCATTAAAACCTGTAACTAATAAAACCATTTAGGAAAAACTTAGTTAATCAAAAATAAAAATTTTGGTCTTCAGGACCCAACCGTCGAATTGTTGAGTTTCACATTCTTCATTTATATTATTGTATATTTTTCGTCCTTCAGGGACATGCCTTTACCAGACATCTATTGACTAGAGCATTCGTAATTGCTATAACCGGCCGGTAACTCTTCTGGAGTATATTAGATGCGTCTAGTGTTCAATATACATTTCTTGACAAATGAACAATAATGTGAACTTCAATTCACAATCATTTTTGAACTTCACGTTCTATATCTCAGTTTATCTCGAAAACAAACTCATGTGGAACATTCTGATGTCCTCATTAATTATTATCGAGTGATGTACATGCCTCATTAAAAACCTCGTTATAAAACCCTTTAGAAAAAAATACTCGAGGAAAAGAGTACATGACATTCACATTTATATTGTGGTGATTGTCTCGTTAAAAACCTATAACTAAGAAAACCTCGTGGGAAAAACTTAGTAGAGGGAAAAAGAGTGCAATCACTGGTCTTCGGGACCAATCACTGGTCTTCGAGACCTTGTCTCAATATCAATTTTGTCCATAATGACATATGTAATATGATATTATACATGTTCTGATTTTCATTTCCTTTAATTTCAGGAAATTTTAAAATCCATCCAGGATTTTCATGTATGTATCATTCGATGCATACATTTATCGTTGTTGCTGCCATAAATATTAGGTAGCGGAACTTAATGTCATCCTTAAAAATATTTGATTAACATCGAGTTTCTGCGAAAAACTCTTGAACAACTAATCTCGCTTTTATATCTCACCACATCATTACTCGTTTTTCTTACGAACACCTACGTATATCCTCCTGGGATAATATTTTAAGGTGTGTACTATAGAGTCAAATATCTCTTTTATTCAGCGAGTCATGCTAAGCCTCAATTGCTCGTTTCTGTTTCTTTGAGTGTTGTCGGCACACTATCATTGATTTGAGTTTTGGATCCAAATTTTCTAGAGCAACTCTTGAGGCAAATATGTCGTTGACGACTTTTTCCATGTTGATGACAATTCATTCTATCAAC
>JACOMQ010008857.1:0-12576 GCA_014843705.1 Euphrasia arctica
ACTTTTTTGGTTTCTTTTTATAAGAGTATTGTTCACTTAATTGGAGTACATTATTTTACTTTTTTGGTTTCTATTATAGGAGTACGAAGTTGAAAATGAGAATTAGCAACAATGGCATTGATAATGTCTTCCAAGAACAAAACCAGATCAGAAGAACCAGATCAGAAGCACATAGTCAAGAGAACAGTGGCAATAGCACATAGTCAAGAGAACAGTGGCAATTAGAGATAATGCTTCCTTTCAATGGTGAAATACAATGGGCTCCTTGGAATGCAGCAGCACGCAACACATTTAACGGTCCAAAATCGACAAAGTAAGCTTTCTACAAGCCATCCAATATTGCCATCATAGTTAGGTTTGCTGGTTTCCTTTCTGATTCATATCTTCTTAGCACTGCTACTTGAGTAAACATTGCATTGTCCTATAATTAATAATAGAGCTAACAAGTCTCTCTACTAAAAAGAGTAATATAATGTAAACAGTATCAGCTACTTGACCTTTCATGTTCATCTCGACTAAAGCTCGTTAAAGACATATTTGACTAATAACCAAACTGGACTCATATTCAAAGCACTATAAAGTTTCAAATTGATCTAATGATAATTTATGTATAATTTTATTTAATAATGTGAATGATAATAAGAAAAGGAGTTTTGATCACACTCTTGATTATACTATAATCAATTGATTAATTAATTACATTATAGTATAATAAATTATTTTCGGCTTTGAGAAGTTAAGAATTACTATTCGATCTCTCCCACATCGAAAAGCGATGAAATATAAATGAAGGTGTATGTTGTATAAGTTGACCATCTAAAGCCTCTCCATAACTTAAGCAGCTTCGTGGTGAGCACATAGCAAACTATTCTTTCGCCTTTTACTAAAGAATACCGTGTGCTCGCCACGTTTCAAGAAGCATACTCTCTTTTTTGGAGGGTTTTCCTTTGGGAATAACCCCATCAATTTAGTTCAATTTGCGCTCGTCACATTTCAAGAAGCATACTCTTTTTTTTGGAGGGTTTTCCTTTGGGAATAACCCCATCAATTTAGTTCAATTTTTTTGACATCTCGGCAAAGCTACAAGCAATGAACTTCGATGACATGTTGATATCATTATTTATTTGACCGACAATTTCTATAACACAATTTTAGAGCTCAATTGGGATTACATAAGTGATAACGCACGCACCCGATGAAGCAAAAATATATACAAAAGACAAGCAATGAACTTCGATGACATGTTGATATCATTATTTATTTGACCGACAATTTCTATAACACAATTTTAGAGCTCAATTGGGATTACATAAGTGATAACACACCCGATGAAGCAAAAATATATACAAAAGACGGCGTTTATTAAAAACATTGTCTCCCAAGAATTAATTATGTCACTAACAAAATAAAACAAAACAAAACAAAACCAACAGCTAAAGTCAAGAGAAAAGTGGTAATCTCCGCTAGCCCGTGGCGCACGAGATGATGCTTCTTTTCAATGGCTAGATTCAATGGGATCCTTGAAATGCAAGAGCACACAACACATTTAACGGTCCAAAATCGACAAAGTAAGCTTTCTACAAGCCGTCCAATATTGCCATCATAGTCATGTTTGCAGGTTTCCTGTCTGATTCATATCTTCTTAGAACTGCTACACGAGTGACCATTGCATTGTCCTATAGTTAATAATAGAGCTAACAAGTCTCTCGACTAAAAACGGTAATGTAATGTAAACAAATATTAGCTACTTGGCCTTCCAATTTTCATCTCTACTAAAGCTCGTTGAAGACCTATTTGACTAATAACCAAACTGGACTCATATTCAAAGCTCTATAAAGTTTCAAACTGATCTATAGTGTGTTCTACTATATTCATCTATAAGAGTATAAGACTATAACTGCAAGGCCTTCAGCAATAACCTTTGACAAAGAAAATGCATCTCCTAGTCCCATATTAACTCCTTGACTGGCCAAATGATGAACAATGTGTGCTGCATCACCAACAAGAACAACGCGCTTTGATGCATATGCATTAACATGATTCAGAGATAAAAGGAACACCATTCTACCAGATGCCAAATTATTAATCGAATCATTCTATTGTATGTAGGGATTGTGCATTGATCGTTGTCTTAATACGAATGTAAATAATATCAATCATTTTTAAACTACGGAAGTAATTCAATAGTATTTTGTATCGCTACTGATAATTATATGTATAATTTTATATTTTTTGGAAATAGAATAAGGTGTTGTGTCAATACTCAATAATGTGAATGATACTGAGAAAAGGAGTTTTGATCACACTCTTGATTATACTATAATCAATTGATTAATTAATTATTATAGTATAAATTATTTTTGGCTTTGAGAAGGTAAGAATTACTATTCGATCTATCCCACATCAAAAAGCGATGAAATACAAATGAAAGTGTATGTTGTATAAGTTGACCATCTAAAGCCTCTCCATAACTCAAGCAGTTTCGTGGTGAGCACATAGCGAACTATTCTTTCGCCTTTTACTAAAGAATACCGTGCGCTCGCCACATTTCAAGAAGCATACTCTTTTTTTTGGAGGGTTTTCCTTTGGGAATAACCCCATCAATTTAGTTCAATTTTTCTTTTTAAAGTTTTGCAACAGCTTTTTCACACACATATATATATATATATATATTAGTTAAGGTCCTCCCATTTTGTTGAACCTACAATGCAGTCATTTTTTTTATTTGACAAACTTCTAATTTCGTTTAGGTAAATTTTAGATTCGTATTTATTTGACAAACTTCTAATTTCGTTTAGGTCAATTTTAGATAGTAAGTTAAGTTGTAAGTAAACTTAACTTAACTTTGATAGCTTTTATGAGGGCTAATTCATTAGATGTGTAAGCTGTAAAATATATGACTGCAAAAAAGGAAGATAAAAGTGAAAGTTGTGAAATACTATTTAGAGTATTGTTGCAAAAAATGAAAGAGTAGAGAATTGCCGTTTTATGTACTTTTCCAAAACGTCGTACTTCTCCAAAAAGCTCAGGAATCCATTATCCATCATATAAGAATCCCGCGCGTATATGATAGGGCATGCCCACACATATATGAATATATGATAGGGCGTTGGTTCACCTTGTTACTCACTTACCTGGACGGGGTCCATGGCTGATCAACATGGCTCATAATTTATGATTATGAGCTTTTCTTGGTTTTAGTTGTTAAAAAAGATTCAGGCCCATTGATGATTTTCTTGATTCTCATATTTAGTAGCTATAAAAAGTACTGTATATATAAACTCTCTGAACATTTATAAGTAGCAAATAGTCCCCTCAAATATGTGTTCTTTAAAAATGGATGGTCATCTTATAATTAATACTACTTAATAGACACTTGTTAATACCACAAATCCTCAATACGACAAATACTATATTAACTGCCAATTATTAACTTTGAGTACAAAAATAAATAAAAATAGGCCGGAATTAATTAGCCACTAAAACTTGTTTGCATCTCACATTTATATTTACGGTTTCCCTCCTATTCCCTTGCACTACCCACGTATATATCACCCCCACCTTGGCTTCCCATACCCAAAACATACAATTTACAAAAATGGCCCCAATAAATAATAAAATTGCCTTGGAGACCCTCGCCGTCTCCATTCTCCTAATTTTCCTTCCAACCGTCGTCCGTTGCGATGACGACGAGCTCATCCCTTCCGAAAAATCCCAGCTCAACGCCTGGTTCGACCGCCAGGTCGGCGACGCCCGGAAATCATCCGTCGCGGCGCCGCTCGCCGCCGCCGAGGGCAAGGCCACCGTCATCACCGTGAAGGCCGGCGGAGGCGGCGATTTCAAGACCGTTTCCGACGCCGTGAAAAGCATCCCCGAGAAAAACAAGAACCGCGTCATCATCTCCATCGGCCCCGGAAACTACACCGAGAGGATCAAGATCGAGCGGAGCAAGCCGTTCGTCACGCTCTACGGCGACCCCGCCGACCCGCCGGTCCTCGTCTCCAGCGGCACGGCGCTCCAGTACGGGACGGTCAACAGCGCCACCGTCATCGCCGAGTCCGATTTCTTCAGCGCCGTCAATATCATTTTCGTGGTTCGTACGTAATATATTAATTAATTTCTTTTTTCTTGTTGTTTTCGTATTCAATTCTTGATTTATGGTTTGTAATTTCGATCAGAACACAGCTCCTCGGCCGGACGGGGTGATGAAATTGGCCATGGCGGTGGCGCTGAGGGTCGCCGGCGACTACTCGTCCATCTTCAACTGCAAAATCTACGGCTTCCAAGATACACTCTGCGACGACAAGGGCCGACACGTCTTCAAAGACTGCTACATCCAGGGCACCGTCGATTTCATCTTCGGAAGTGGCCAATCGATCTACCTGGTACCTCTTTTCTTTTTTTTTTTGGGCCGGCCCAATATGTCCTATTGCGGGCCGGGCTTAATGTTTTTGCATGGGCCTGCGCAGAATACAGAGATACATGCGATCGCACATCCCAACAAGTCCGCGATCATCACGGCCCAAGCCCGGAAGGACGACAACGACGGGGACGGGTTCGTATTCGTGCACTGTAAGGTGACGGGAGTCAACGGGACCGCGTACCTCGGGAGGTCGTGGTTCCCGAACGCGCGAGTCGTGTTCGCCTATTCCGAACTCAGTGACTCAGTTCATCCCGCCGGATGGTCCGACAACAAACACCCAGAGACGGATAAGTAATGTCGTTGATTAATTTCACTTTTTATTCTTTTGTTTGAAAGAAAACATTTCCACGTATATAATTTGGTATTTGGCAGCACTGTGTATTTTGGAGAGTACCACAACAAAGGGCCGGGGTCGAACTTTACGACGCGGGCCCCATTCACTAGGAATTTGACCGACAAGGACGTCAAGCCGTTTCTCAGCCTTGCTTTCGTCGCGGGGTCCACGTGGCTGCTCCCACCTGCCAAGGTTTGAGGGCAATACATAGTTTTGCACATGACACGATTACAACAAGGGAAAAAATATGCTCTAAAATTAGGAGAGAGTTGCAATTTTGGTTTGCATTTAACTCTGAGTCTTGTAGGAAGTTAGTATTGTAGGTGCCAAAAGTGTTGATGGTTTTTAGTTGATTAGTTTATCCATATCATATTATTATGTACTCCATTTGCCTATTTGGGCCACAATTCATTCAAAGAAGCTTTGTACCATTGACATTGAGCCTCAATCTTTTATATTTCTATTGATTGTCACATTAACTTTGTAGCATCAAGTGAAGATGTTTTGAATAATTAAATATAACTTTAATTGATTAAGATATATTGTGGTATATATCGTTTTGAAACGAATGCGTTTTGACAAAATAAAAATAAAAATTATTAACTAGGTCACTTCAGGTGAATTGCCCAATTCAAACGATTACATAAAAGATTTCGAAATTACTATATAGTAATTATATTTATAATTAGATCATTTCCGATGGTTTACTTATTTATTGATGATACAAAAAATAAAAAAAATTTGTACCTATTCAGCCCATATGTGTTTAGATGATTTTTTTGGTTTCTATAGTTTTTAGTGTAATAACTCACACTACAAAGACTAACTCACTGCAGCTTGATTCTCCATTTCATCATCTCAAAGTAAATTTTGTAACAAGGGTTCCAATTTGTGATCCGGTGCAGTTGGGTTTTCAGTTCAGTTCTAGAAGACCTTCGCAACTATGTATTGGCAAAAGGGGTAAGATTTCAATTTCTGTTTTTATTAATAATTAATTTATGCATATGATGCTGTTTCTTCGACCTTTTGTATCGGGCTTATTTGATAGTACTCCTACTTACGAATTGCCAACCTCATGTGTTCCATTTCCATTACGTTTAATTGATAGTGTTTGTCGGTTTAATCGGGAACAATGGTGTCCGTCCTAAAATCAGCTGGATTCCTCAGCCGTCTACGGTCATTAGAATTGGGTTGTGGATATTTGATCATTAGAAGCACTGGTATAACTTTTAATGATTCGGGACCAAACTGTTGATGGATTTTTAAAATTTTTCTTTTTAATTAGTACTACATCTTAAATTTTCTTTTATCATGGTTTGTTAGAGTTATTGGATCCGAAATATATACCGACACCAAAATTTTACTCGATCTGAGAAGTTTGGCAATTGGCATACTGAAACTTTTATGGGTATACTTGATGTAAGAAACTGAAATGTAACTAGCCTGCGATTTCAGTCGTCTTTTCCAGCTTCTTCTGTATACTCACAGTTAGTACTATATAGTACGGAGTATTTGATTTTATAGGACCCTCTTGAGATAGCAATTTCTATATTCATCGATCGAATATCAATGAACTGCATTATTATTGTGTGACGGATTTAACTGTAGAAAGTTGAGCTTATAACCCATTTAAAGCTTCTACTAATCGTTCCTTTTTAAGCTCATTTTGGTGTTTTTTAATTGCTGGCTAAGTTTCTGTTTTTTATCCTTGGCTCAGATCAAAATATGGTCTTTCCTCGTTTTACCTGCCTTCTCAATATATATTCTATACAGTTGCTGGTTTGGCCTTACTAGGCGCCATCTTTCTATCGCTTTCAAATTATAGTCTGTACGCAGTTTCATTTTCCTCTTCTCCTTTAGTTTCATTTAATCCCGTAAATAGTCAAAACAAGATGAAGAGGTAAGGAATTTAGTAGTTAATTTTCTAGAGTTCAGTTGATTACTTACGCTTTTCTTGAATTATTTTCTCAAATTTTGTTTTTTCCTGTTGTAATGGGCAATGGCATTTCGATGTAATGTAACAAATGTGTCCCTGTACTACTGTTATGAATTTGTATTCTGACTGTTGAAAATGGGACCGTACAAGCCTCTCTATTTTTTTTGCTTGTCTAAAAATACTATGGCGCCTCACTTTTATGGGTATTAGTAGTCCTATGTAAAATTCTCACTAACCATCGATCTGACTATTATTCAGGGTTGGTGTGTTTTCGGTACATCAAAAAATTACATTTTTTATATTGGGCCATTTTTTTACTTCTCGTTCTCTTTGTTTCAAAAAGAATAATTGCAAGAAAAGGGGCATTCACTATCCATGCCTTGCAATCAGCGCAGAGGACGTTATGCGGTGGTGCAGGTGTAAAGTTACCGGGTGCGGGCAGTGATCAAGTGAGTAGTGTTACAATTTAATTCCCTTAGTTATATCTCATCTTTCCGGAGTGATTGAATGAAAATACTCATTCTACACCCCTTTTGAGTACTGCTAGACAAGTTAAAATATGGAACTGTGAAGCTGCCACATTAACACGTGATACAAAAAAAACATGGAATACTCGCATTCCAGATGTAAGTATGTATATTAATTCCTTGAGGTTCCAGAAAAGAAGCTATTTGCAGAGGAAAATAGGATATTGTATCTTATTTGATCTTTCTACGACCTAAACTAACTAAATTTCTAAAGAAAACGTGTCAGAAACATCCCATTTATAGTGGAACACTAATTAAATCGGGATTGTTTCTGCTGGCTCTCTGGCATCATAGATAATGTCATCAGAATCCTGAACGTTCACAGACCTGATGTTTATCTTACTATTTTCGGAATGCATTTTTCTTCCATGTGCCCTAAATTAAATACCTTTTACATAGGAACCTGCAGATAAACATGGAGTCCATAATAATACTCTCGTGCATGATGTGGCTATTGTTGGAGGTGGCATGGTTGGAATGGCTTTGGCATCCTCTCTGGGTAATCTTATTACAGTAGTTTGTTGTTTTGGCTTTTAAACAATTGTTCTTACTTATAATCTTAATCGTGTGCCGTGCAAACGTTTTCATCTGGTTCAGTAGCACATAAATATGACCCATTAAAAGTAAATTTAATTTTTTAACTTAACCAAGTGTTGAATATCGTCCGGTAAACCAATGACTTGGACTCACCTACATGTGCTTGAAGGAAGATAACCTGTCAGAACTGTAACTGCTTTTAGAAGCGTGGCTTAATGATGTCAGCCTTTTGTGCTAGTATTTATAAACATCTTTTAAAATAATTGTGCCGGTAGCTGTAAGTGAGTCGTCCTTTGCAGGGATGGAGAACTTTTTGTACATTTTTAGTTGTCTTGATTCTTTTAACAAAGACTGACTTAAGACAAACTACTCACTTTTCCTCTGGATTGCACACAGTAGCATGATTTTTTGGAACGTTTTGGCGTAGTTTTCATAGAATAAAAGATTGTCTTATTTGCTTCGGCTTTGAGTAATGTCATGATCTAAGTTTGTTTTGCAGCACACCAACCGTTGACAAACCAGTTGAATGTTGCAATTATTGATTGCAACCCAGCTTTACTTAGCAGTGATTGCATTAAGAAGGAGGATCCCCCAGATCCAAGAGTTAGTACGGTCACACCAACAACTATAGGCTATTTTAAAGGTATTTACATTTTCATTGTTTTATTTGTTGTTTTTGGACTTGAGCATCGATTATTCATCTAAGGAGGTGTAAATTTGCACTATGAAGAGTAACATATAATTTTATACTTGATAGCTATATATCGGATGTCATAAAAATATAAACGTGACAAATTGACTTGAAATTTTGCTTGCACCTTAATGTTGGTGACTCAAAGGCTCATACCTTTTGAAGTCATATTGGGTAGTTTTGGGCAACATGTACCCTGCCCATAACAAACAGATAAGTAAGCCCACACGCAGGAAAGGAAGACGACCCAAAGAGTGGAACATGTAGTCTGGTGGAAACCATGGTGAGTTGCAAAAAGGGATTTTTTTTTCTCTTGGTCATACCTTTGGACCTTCCTGTAGTGAAATCGGGTTAGCTGACTCTAGTTAGTACCCATTAGCTTCGGTTGGTAACTTGGTATATCATGCAACCTTACAAACGATGGGTTGTGAATATAAAAGTGACAAGTGATGAACATGAAATTTTGAATTATAATTGATCTCATATCTCTCGCATGAATATGGAAGAGACAGATGGTAACTATACAAGTGATGTGTGATGAATAGAACTTTCAAATCATTAGGTTCATGATGCATCATAAACCAGATGCATGATATAAATTACCCATTCTTTCAAGAATCTAACCGACATTGACAAATCAATATTTGAAATCAGTTTCATATCAATAGAATTATACAAAACCTCACCATATACCCCAAACTATTATATGCAATATTTATTTATAGCTGCAATTCAAATACAAGGTGTGCCCCAAATCCATGTTTTATTGAACTATGAAGGAAAGAAACCTTTGAATATAATACGTAGGCGCACATGTATACATAATACATTTGCAGAACATAATAATATGTTAATATCCGACACCTTGAGCTTTCTCTGAGCTGTCTAACCCTGAATTGATCTTTCAATTGGGTTCCCAGTGAGATGATGTTTGATGACTACATTGGCTTTCGACTAGGAATCTGAGAGAAGTATAAGGTTTTTTCTGTCCCAGTTTCTAAAATTCGAGAAGCTTCTTTAACATGGTAGCTATTCATTTCAGATATGGGTGCATGGAAATACGTTGAACAGCATCGGCATGCTTATTTTGATAAGATGCAGGTAAAATAAAATAATTTTTTCAGATCTGATATTATAATCTGAACATATGTTATGTTAATCATCCAAACTTTTTGGGCAAACATAAATCTGCATAGTAATGATTCAAAGGATTTGAAACTTTTCTTTTACCTCACATTCCAAACACAATTTCAACGGAACTCTACATTGCCAGTAATGTTTCTAAGGATTTGACAATGTTTCGCAGAGTTTTGTTTGAAAAATCAAACAATGGTCTTCTTCTTTTCTCGTATCTTTGGATGCATTTGATAATCAATGTTTCTAATGATTTTACTTTTGTTTTAGTTTCTATTTCTTTTTCTTTTATTTATTTTTAAATGTTATTAATGGAATAATGTGGAGTTTTTGGTTAAAAATAAAATAATTCGATGTTATTGGTGTGATTTTAGATTGTAAGGTGTTTTGGAGGCTTTTGGTGGTACAAATATCCGCGCCCTTTTCTACATACATTCCTTTCATTTAATGATTTTAATCTTTATTTTGCTTATGTGTTGCTCCTTTCATTCCGATTCTTCTTTTTACTCTTCTCTCTTCTAGCAATCATGAGATCCTCAAATTGTTTAATTATATTTATAATTTAACATATATCGAGTAAAATGACATTTACTTGCTTTTAATATTATAAAAAGGTCCTGAATTATTGTTGTTTGATCTCAGTTTTTGATTGTCTTCTTCTAGGTTTGGGATTACACTGGTCTTGGGTATACTAGGTACAATGCAAGAGACATCAACAAAGAAGTACTAGGGTAAGAGCAAATGTTGCAGTACGACTTCAGACTTCTTTTCATAATCATACAGTTGTGTTGCAGATAATAATTATTTCGGATTTATATTTAGGTGTGTAGTGGAGAATAAAGTCCTTCATAAATCTCTATTATCAAGCCTACAGGTACTTATCGACTCGAGAATATTTGCATTATTTTTCTAGAAGGAAAATATGATATTTGCAAATGATCTGAAAATAATTACTTTTGCTGTGTTTGGGAAAAATACTACGTCTATTTACTAGAACTAATGAAAACAAAAATGCAAACAATGTTCATATAAGTATACTATTGATTCTCTCACCTACAATTTTCTTGTCTAAAGTTTGCCAGGGTTCATAAATCACCATTCATGTAATAAGTTGATTCTATCGAATGTCGCTAATCATTTCGAGTGACTTTCTTTTCTCACAGAGTGCAGGTTTCCAGCAAAAAATATACCCTTCCAGATTAAGCTCAATGACCATGGAACCAAGTTCTTCATCAAGTCCTCATGGATCTTTGGCAAAGCTGGAACTGAGTGATGGAAGTAGGATGTACGCGAAAGTAGTGGTAAAGTCCAACTCGAGTATTTAAATTGCTTCATCGTGCTAAACTGATTTATCTGTTGCTCTATTTTTTACTTCTTTCTAATGGTGTTCTTGCCACAGGTTGGGGCAGACGGGTCCAAATCACGTGTTAAGGAGCTAGCAGGATTAAATTCAACTGGATGGAAGTATTCCCAAAATGCAATTATTTGCACCGTACAACACATGGAGGAAAATCGATGTGCTTGGCAAAGATTTCTACCTAGCGGTCCAATAGCACTTCTCCCGATAGGTGATAATTTCAGCAACATAGTGTGGACAATGAGCCCGGAAGAGTCTATGAACCGCAAATCAAT
Source organism: Euphrasia arctica (assembly GCA_014843705.1). Classification (NCBI taxonomy): domain Eukaryota; kingdom Viridiplantae; phylum Streptophyta; class Magnoliopsida; order Lamiales; family Orobanchaceae; genus Euphrasia; species Euphrasia arctica. The sequence continues at coordinate 11,215 of JACOMQ010008857.1, forward strand.
GTCCCAGGTGGACTTCTTGGCCGACGTAAACTGTGCCCTTGACAACAGCTATGGTCCGCGTCCTAACTCTCAATCGGCAGGTGTATTCTCTTGGCTAACGGCAGATACCACCGATGAGCGCTTTGAGGTCCCACCAAGAGTCACTAATTTAGCATCTGATAGAATGGTGTTCCCGTTATCTCTGAATCATGCTAATTCCTATGCATCAAAGCGTGTTGTTCTTGTTGGTGATGCAGCACATACTGTTCATCCTTTGGCTGGTCAAGGAGTTAATATGGGATTTGGGGATGCATTTTCTTTGTCAAAGGTTATTGCTGAAGGCCTTGCAGTTGGATCTGATATTGGGGAGGTATGATAATAGTCTTTTAGTCTTCTCTGTGGAATCCGTATATAGAGAGATTTGTACATTCTAATATAGATCATCATTGAAAATGAATCACTGCTATATATTTTAACAGTTGGATGCATGCACCTTATGCATTTTTATTGTCACAGGGAGTGAAAATTTTGCTTGATGTGAAAAGTGAAAACTGATCAGGAACTGCTATAAAAATTTTGCATTTTTATATTCTTATAGATGAATCTTTATAGAGCTTTGAATATGAGTCCAGTTTGGTTATTAGTCAAATCGATCTTGAACGAGCTTAGTCGAGATGAACATGGAAGGTCAAGTAGCTGATATTTGTTTACAGTATATTACCTTTTTTAGTCGGGTGGTAACACTTATAATTGCCTACGTGTGAGCATTTGCATAATTGCATTTACCATAAAATTCTTTCTGCGAAGTTAGTTTTCTAAGTATAGGAGAATGCAATGTTCACTCAGGTAGCAGTGCTAAGAAGATATGAATCAGAAAGAAAACCTGCAAACCTGACTATGATGGCCATATTAGACGGCTTGCAGAAAGCTTACTCTGTCGATTTTGGACCGTTGAATGTGTTGCGTGCTGCTGCATTCCAAGGAGCCCATTTTATTTCGCCATTGAAAGGAAGCATTATCTCTTACGCCTCAGGAGAGCAGAGATTACCACTGTTCTCTTGACTTTGCTCTGCTGATCTGGTTTTGTTTTGTTTTGTTAGTGACTGAATTAATCCTTGGAAGACGATGTCTTAAATAAAAAAGCCATCTCTTGTATATATTTTTGGTGTGGTGTTCTTTTTACGCAACAGAAATTATTCAATGTCATTGTTTCTAAGTTTCCAAAGTTCTTGTTTGAGAAGTTTTAGTTTATAATTCTCATTTTCAATTCAACAGAAATTGACCCAATTGAGACAAAATGTAATTCAACTGAAATTTACATAAAAGGTAAAATAATGTACTCCAATTAAGTGAACAATACTCTTATAAAAGAAACCAAAAGAG